>KL264393.1:0-73452 GCA_000699545.1 Podiceps cristatus | reverse complement strand
TTCCTGCTGTCTTAGGGAACACTTGTTAGATGATTTCAAAATTAAATTTTGTGCTTATTTGCTAAAACATAGTTATGATGATGGAAAAGCTCTATAAGCTTTTCTGTTAGCTCCTCAGTATGTAGCATCAAAACTAAAATTTACAGAAATGAGTGGAAGGTTTGGTGCTGATTATATTTCAGCGGGTACATGTAAGTGTGCAAGTAGGTAAAGAATTCGGAAAACTAGGATGTCAAACAGTAATTGCAAATACTAACACAAGCTTGTAGAATGTGAAAAACCATGATTACACTCAGGCACAGAAAAAGTCTTATCTGAATCAAAAAGAAAGTGCAAAGTTGTTTTCTTGAGTATAAAGATGCCCTCCAGGAATACAGCTTTACATTTTTTGTCTCTACACAGAGCTCTACTTTTTTTTTTTTTTTTTTTTTTTTTTTACCCCTAAGGTTAAAAACATTAACTTTTACAACCTTAAAGGAAAGTCACCATTGAAAAATGAGCTACAGTTATGTCCAAGTGCAATTCATCTGTTCAATAAAGACTTAAGTTCGGTGAGCCATGGAAGTCTGCAAAAGCCTTTGCTGCTTGGACCTTGTGGTGCAGAATTTTTGCTGAATAGTCTTCCAAGTGCATAGCATGCTGCTTTTCTTACAGTTCAGCTGATTGAACAAGTCAGAGTATTGTGCTTATTTGGTTAATTAGTCTATGTAAATGTATTTTTCATAATATAATTCTCTATAAGCTTCTTGTAACTTTTTATAAACTACTAACATACTTCTCTTTTATTTTTGTAATTTAGTTGATGTTTTTTGGAATCTTTTTGTGCCTGGATGCTTTTCTGTATGTATTCACCCTACTTCCTTTGAGAGTTTTTCTGGCAATGTTCCGATTCATCACTTTGCCTTGCTATGGCTTACGGTAAGTTGATTCAAGAGAAAGGTGTTGATACCCCTAAATAATGTTCTCTGTTTATGTGTGTGCTTAATTTTATGGCCTTTCAATAGTGTTTGAATTGCTAATGACTTCTTCCAATGTAAAGCTGAAGTTTTGGTCTAAACTAGCCAAAGCAAAGGTGCGTGTGGGACCTTTAAGCTTTTCTACCAGTCACTGACTGTCATGGTTGTTTCCTTCAGACACAACAGTTTGATAACAGCACCACTTAGGCATATTCAGGTTAGTGAAGGACAGAGCTGTAACCTTACCCTGAAGTTTTTTTAACAAACATCGATTTGAACAATTCTTGAAGATTTTTTTAAGACTTGAGTTAATGACCTGGCTCACATGTTTTGGTAGACTCTTTGATATTGAAGCAAAAGTTAGATTATTTTTTTCTTAACAACAAAAGTTTTCCTTATTTCCACAGTAAATTTGTCCAAAGGATCCCTATATAAAATGTGTTATTTTCTTTTCTTCAAAGAATCTTAGAGAGTAATTGGATGGGACTAACTAATCAGAATAATATTAAGAAATTTGCTCTTTTGTTCAGATCAGTACTAAGAACAGGTTGCTAATACATAGTATTTCTGGTTTGCCTTCTGACATAGGCATCAAAAAATGGATAGAATTAGTTTCCTTGATAAAAGTTGCTACTTAATGGTAAAACTCATTACATAATCCTTAAGTGTAGCCTAAAAGAAAAGGAGCAATTGTAAGTTTAGTAATTATTGAATAAATAAGGACTGCAGGGTTCTTATTCTGGATTCCCCCAAACTTGAAATTGACTTATGGTAGCTGATTTTGTGCTTTGTTTTTTTTTTGTTTGTTTGTTTGTTTTTTGGTTTTTCTTTTTATTTGTTGTTGGGGTTGTTGTTGTTTTTTAAATTGAGTTGCTTTCATTTCCATTATTAATAGTCTTTTATATGTGAAGTGCTTTTATATGCATAGTTTAGAATATATGCTCTGATTAGAGCAAATGCTAGTCTAGTTGCATAAGAAATACTATTTTAAATTATAGTCTTAAGTTGAAATGGTTGTACTTGAGTGATGCTTAACAGAGGCACTAGGTGGCAGTCTCTGAAATTTAATTGTGCTGTTAATTTTGAGCTGGATATCTGACTTTCATTATGTTAAGAGTTTTCCTAGCTGTGTAAAAATACGACAGCTATTTAGTGTTAACATGATGACAAGTCAAATTATGTGCCTGTTTCTTAATACCTGAACAGATGCTATTGCTCAAATTAAAATTCAAGTAAATGTAATGGATTTTAACCTACCATTTGGATCTTACTAGTTTTTGCTATTTAAATTGTATTATTTCTTGTTTATAAACTTGTCTCTGCTTTTGACAAACATGTTTTCTGCTTTTCTGAAATTACAATTAGAAATTTGAAGGACCTGTTGCTGCTTTTGGGTATTGTTCATTATACTGAAGAAAGCGACACTGAAAATACCACATACACTCACACGTGTTTGTATGTCTGCAGCTATATGTACACACACCTGCAATGTTAAAACTTAGCATGCTTGCTTGACAATATTTTTAGTTGTAAGGCAGGATAGAATCCAGTTTAATCTATTCAGCAGCTTACTATGTTAACTTTGAAGTGTTATCAGGTAAGATGCAGTTAAACTGAGATCATACTGGGTGAAGAAGACTTTGTTTTTGTAACAACTCCTGAAGCAATTTCTTTTGTCACAGTTTCCTCAAATGTTTATGGAATTTACTTCTCTAGAATCTCTTTGCTTGTTCACTGCTTGAGGCTTTGTCTAATTCATTAATGTTTTAAAATTGGTGGCTTTTTATTGAAAGGTTCACAGTTCATGTTTATAGTATGTAATGGAACTTTTTAAGATGTAATGATTCTTATTTCCAAATATTCAGAGCCTGCACTTCCCTTTTTGGAGTTTTTGATTTGTCATGGCAAAAAAAAGATTTGGAATTTTCTTCTAGTTCAGGAAATAAATTTTTATATGTTTGTAACAAAATAAGAGTTCAACAGGTAAAACACATCTGTAATTACAAAAGGTACTTACAAAGCAGGTGGCTGTTTATCTTTTTAGCTTGCTCTTCCTCACAAATGTCAAGTAAGTGTTGAGAGACATGACTAGTTGTTCTTTGAACCTGCCACATCATATTCCATTCTGTGTAGTAAATAAAAGTGCTCCTCCCTTCATCTTGAATTTTTTTCTCAACATCTCAGTGAAGTGATTGAGCAGTGAGTGTTCTGTCTCCCTTCCAGTTTACTCTTCAGTTCATTTATCTTCTCATAACTCTTTCTGCTCTTTTCAGTGTAGAAATAGATAATACCACCCATTATTTCTTTAAAACAATTAAAACACATTCTATGTAAGACGGGCTGATTACTATCTATGGTATTGTGTGCAGTGCTTAAATGTAGGGGGAGTGCTTTATAACCTCTTCCACATGTTTTAATATTCATCTTACAGAGCTCTGAAAGGAAACAAAGAGTAATATATCTTAAAGAAATCTGTTTTCTTTTTCTGCCTAGATGGTGTAAGTGCTTCAGTTTGACTGCTAAGTCATAATTCCTTATCACTTGATCTTTTCTTTTGAGTAAATTTAGTTCTGTGTATTTGTCAGAGCTATATTGGTGTTAACATAGCTATTTTAGAGACCCAAGAACTTCAGTTAGAAGAATCCAAGATTCTGTCATTAAGTAAACTAAACTGCTGGTTCAATACTGTGGTCAAACTGGCAGAGGCTGAATCATCAGATTGTGGTGGTTTTGGCAGGTGCAACTTCATTACTGCTATGGTCTGTAAATGGTAGGATGCTCTTAAAAAAATTAACAAACACTTCACAAAATTAAATTACATCTTCTGAAATTACAAAAAAAAAAAAAAATCACCTCTGCTGTATTTTCTTCCAAGTCATGGAAAGAAGTTTCCTAAATTATTTTCTTTGAATCTTATAAACTACTCATTTTACTAAAATATTCTTTGACAACATAAAAGCACATACTTTGCCGGAACAACAAATCTAAGGTAGACGGAGAAGTGGACCTGGTGGAGTTCTCTTCAGAATTACAGTCCTTGATGATAGGTTCCTTAAACTAACTCTACCTGTGGTTGAAAGGTACAGCTTCCTTTTACAATTCAGATACACTTTTTTATTAATAGCTCTGATCCAGAGATTCTGGGCAGATTAATATCTCTTCTTGTTTTGAGACACTTCTATAGAGCTAACTTTTTGTTTTTCTTGAAAATATGTTGCACACCAATAAAAGCTCTTGTGGGGATGTGGAAAAGCTCTTCTGTATTATTTGAAAAACACCCTGATACAAAAGCTAAAATTGTATGTTAGTGAAATTCTGATGAGACTCCCAATTTAATTACAGTTAAAGGCCTTTTACATCTTGTCCACAAAGCAAGGAAGGACTTGTTATGGAAAGTGAAACGTTTATTTTCCCCCAAATGCTAGTTTTCTCAAGAAAATACAGAAGTAGATAACAAATTTTCTTATATGTGAAGATCCATTGACAAGATCTTTACATTTCTTCCATGTGGAAATAGATGTAGATTATAAATGTGTTCTGTGTTTTTTCTTTTACTCACTCTCTTCCTCCTGAAATAAGTGAATTTGGGTCCTGTCAGCAATGCCATCATTAACTTCAGTTGTATTATATGTCCTCTTAAAATTCCCATTGCCTTCCCGTGAAATCATAGATTTAGACTTTTCAGTAAGAAATAAGTAGAACAGCATTACTTCAAGAAAGAAAGCATCTCAGGAAAAAAACTCCAACCAACCAAAACAAATAAATATACTGGCATTCTTATTATGGACATTATTTATTTGTTCATATTATCAGATTATTAAATAAATTTGAATCTCTATTGCACACTTATTCTCAAACCTAGTTTCTTTTTGCTAAGGGTTATAGCTGTTAAGTACATAAACTTTCTATCATCTGGTTAAGTTCCTTGAGAACGTGGCACACCTGCCCACCCAAATGTGTGGCTTTCTACCAACCAAAAAAAGCAGGTGCATTCAGTATTTTCTGTAGTAAACCCTCAGGTCAAGTATTCCTTTCTCCTTTCCATAACAGTGCATAGTGTAGCAACATTACAACCTTCTCTTTCTTTCTTTCTTGTAAATCAGACCGAAGGGAAGAGCACTTTCACTTCCTTTATAGGATGGAATGTGGTGTCACAGGGATTCCTCCTTGGTGAGTAAATCCTGATTTTTCTTTTTCCTTCTATGCCGTCACCCAAATTCACACATTTACACGTAATCAGTAAAAAGACTGATTACAAATGAATAGTATAGCTAAATTAACAAACATACTTCAAAGGAGAAACCAACACTGTTAATAACCAACATATGAAATTGGTTTAGTGCTGTTTATGGTAGGTATATTTTCATATGTAACTTCGCATCACTGTGGAAATAGGTTGTGATCTTAATAGATTTAAAAATTTTTTTACATAGAGTGCCTGTGGACCAGTTTGTCCCAATTTAAAATAAGTTCTCTTGGAAAAACTATAGCCCCTGCTGTACTTAGTTTATAGTGCCTTAAGCTTTTTTACATTTATTCCAAGTAACACTTCAATCAGGTTTATAGCTGTATTTTTATGTGTATGTCAAGGAGGGTTTTTTTTGAATGCTTGATGTAAATTTAGTGGAGTTCTGGAAGTTCATTGCCAGGTATCTTAGTCTTAGACTTGAAGTTGGTTCTCTGCATAATAAATACAGCACTTTAGCATATGTTAATTTACTGACTTCAGTTATAGTTGATTCTGTTATTAAACAAAATAAAAGCTTAATGAAAGCTAATTCTAGTTGTCACTTATTTAAAACCTCTTTTGTTTGTTTATTTTGGGACAGCTCTCATCGGGGCTTAACAGCAAGGTTGGTTTCATTTCATTCTTAGCATGGTCTCGTGCTGTGTTGTGTGCATGTAGAGACTTATTGTTTGAGAAATGAAATGCCATCTAATCTTGGCAAACTCAACTCTCCATGTCTTAGAATTCTTAATGTGAGTCTTATTTTTATCAGCACTTAGTCTGTATTCCACAATTTCACAACACTGAAGTCCTGCATACTACAAATGGTATCTTTTTTAATGTCTCAAACAGGATATTGGATTTGATCAAAATAGCTTTTCTTCCTGGTGCCAAACTTAATTCCCAGCTTAACCATAATTGTAGGAAAGTGTTTCCAATAGATCACTTTGGGCATTTTGAAAATTCTTAGCGTATAGCTATATGGGCAAGTATGCCCTTCAGACTTGCTTTGGTTTTGTTTTCACTGACATCTTTACTTAGTATACTAACAGGAAAACACCCCCTTATGTGTTAATCTGATCATTCTTGTTCGTGCTTCATAGAAGATTAGAAATTTAGGATACCACAGTTCATTAATGAAGGATACATTGAAGGATTAAGACTTTGATCAAGACTAAATACCTACATGTAAAACAAAATCCCACAGTTCAGTTTCCATCCAAGTATCTGTGATGTAAAAATGGAGGAAGAAAAGATATCTAAACAAATCTTTAACTAGACCACCATTTCAGTAACTGAAATATATTAAGTAATACAACTCTCAGTGGTTGTTGTAACTATTTCAAAGTGTTAATGCTAAATAAATAATGTTTAGAAAAAGTTTGCTGTAAAATACTTGCTCAAACTTGTAACCTCACTGCTAAAACACTTCTTCAGTGCACTGTTAGTTGAACAATAAAACAAAAATTAAAAGCTTTTTTTATAGTGTTCCATACAATAACATTTATGGAAAAAATACTGTTTTCTTAAGAGTTTATAAATGTCTATGTATGCAGATGGTTAAGTTCATTATTTTATTAAGATTAAAATACCCATCTAAAGCATTATTGCAATGATAGTGTGCTCATAATCTTTAAATTACTGTATTTGTTGTATCAGTATTGGAAATTTTGTCTGTGCTAGCTATAAAGGAGTAATTGTTTAGAGTAATCTGAATTATTTAGGTGTGACTGTACTAAGGGAACCAATTAAAAATGCAGTAAAATGTAAAATTAAACAAGAAAAATATATTGAATTCCTGTTGGGTTAAAATACAAAAGCAAATAAACAAACCTCCCAACCAACCAAAGTGGATTGGTGGGGTAGATGCCAGTACACTGAAAGCCTTTTGCTTCTTTAATAACTTAAAGGAAAAATACTGTGAAATCCAACATGCTGTTCAGTTGAAACAGTCACAAACATATATTAGTAGTATGATCATTTGTATTTGTATAGTCATAGCCGTTACGAATGATTGAACATAAGACTTTTCAACCAGTAGATGGAGACAGAACTCTTACTAGTGTATGAAACGTGGCTCATGGCCTTTTGCATATGATATCAGATAGATATACCTTGAAAATGAGAGTCAGGTAACTAGTTCCTTAAACTTTCCCTTGTCTAAGGAGGCTGTTTATGATGAGCACTGTTTTCACAACAGATTTTTTCTTCACTGGGTAGCTGGTTTATGTACGTCTTGAAATTAGCTTGACTCTTAATTTTGTAACACTTAGTGTGGATTTTCTTACAAATGTCACAAGTAGTCATGAAAAAAATTTAGATTTTTTTGGTGGTGGTGGTGTTTTTCCTAAAATGTATAGAACAAATTTTTGAGTAGCCAGAATACTTGGTAGTATTCTAATTTGATATTATTTTAATTTAATTTTCTAGAATAGCAAAGTAGTTTTTCCTAACTGTTTATAAATGAAGTTGCTTGGTTTTAGCTTTCTAAAGGGGGAGGACGTACACAGATACAGTGGTTTTCTAAACAGAAGAAAGACTTGGATTCACACTTCCTATATGTGCATCAAGGTGGACAGACCGCAAACTGGAAAGTTTGAAGAATGAGTATTAAACACTTATCTTATGAATTGTGTTGAAAAGAATAATTTTTTTATGTAGCAGACTGGTTTTCTGAATTCCTAGTTCTCGGTTGATGCCAGTCAGTGCACTGCATAAATTTTGCCGTAGTTTCACTTTCAGCTGCCTCAAACACTGCATGATAAGCATTGAACTTGGCATGCTTTTCCTTTTGTTAATTGAGTGGGCTGAAACAAAAGCATGCTGTGGTGGAATAGGGAGGTATAGTAATAAGGCTTGCACATTGCTTTCTTATATTAAAATGAATAAGCTTGTATATACCCTTAAGCATGCATTTGAATAATTACATAATTTGGACACATAAGGGTTTGTTTCAGTGGAGATTTTCTGTCGATTAGTAGACGTAATGGTAAATGTACCCAAGGGCTGAGTTTGAACATCTTTTTTAAATACGTGCTATAGAATATTGAAGTCCCTGTGTGTGTTTTTTCTGTGTAGTTTTGATTTGCTCATTAGTGTTGCAGTGTGAGAGAGTTTATTGTAGAGAAATGATTGGATTTTCACTCAGAATTCATGCAGATTGAAGGATCATCTCATGTTTAAACAGCTCGGTGTCTTCAGTGGTAGTAATAGTAAAGCAATACAAGACTTTATGTAGCAGATAATAAAAAGAGTGGATAAGCCTTGCTCTTTACTATTAAGGTACTGTGATGTTTGAAGAAGTTTAAATTAAAAAAAAAATTGATTCTGTGGCAATTTAGTCCATACAGATGAACATAGGAACTCAAGGCCTGACATAATAAAACCACTTGTTAAATTCTGTAAAGAGCATCCTGGAAAGTATGGCTTACAGCAAAAAAGTTAGAAGTGATAATGGCATAATGGCAGAAAATAATTAGGTGAAAAGGCAGAAATCGTGTATCTTAAGACGCATTTGCAGGACAGTCCAAATGCCATGAATATGTGTATTTACTGGTTTATGAGATGTGAAAGTTGTAATTTAAATTATATAAAGCTGTGTAATCAACCAAATTGCAAACCAGTTCACGTAACATCATTTCTGAAATTCAGTAGGCTGTTAGAGAAACTACGTCTTGGACAAAGGCTCTCATGATACTATCTTTTAAGAGCAGATCTGACTAAAGCCTGGAAAGTGTTAATATTCAGTTCACTTCTGCAGCATCTCTGCAAGGCTGAGGTAGCTTTGAAGGAAAAGACCAACTGATTTCTATAGAAAGATTCTACTGCTTGCTCTTCTGTAACTGGAATGATTACAAAATAAGATAGTTGTTATGCTCTTTATTTATTTTTATTTTTCTCATAAGAAAAAAGACCCATAACTAATTTTCATGTGAAATCTTTCCCTCTGTATTCTGTCACACTTCATGCACAACTGTAGAAATACAAAGTCTTTTGAAATGATCTAAGCTGTTTCAGCCTCCTGTCTCTGTTCAGTGGTTTCTAGGGTTGTACAATAGCTCAATATTGCCTAGTTCTTCTTGGCTCCTTACTTTCAAATGAGATATTGAAAGTATTATCAGCACTATGCTATGCTCTTCTTGTTTGTTTCTTGACCTTTGTATAGTTGTCATAGCTTGGCCAATACCAGCTTTTTTGTTTGGTTGCTTTTGGGTTTTGTTGGGTTTTTTGTTTGTTTTTCTGAGACTCTGTAGTACTCATGGTATGGATGAACACAGCATTATGAATTTGTATGTGATATTAATCACAAAGTCTTATTACTTGGTCCTCAAGATTGTTCTGAAAGTACTTTCCATTGTTGGCACTCAGTAGTTACTGGAGACAGGAAGTAGGAATATATATTGAGAAAAAGGAATGCAGAAAATGTAATGTGTGTAATGGGTGGGCTAGGACTTCTAATGACAGGCATAAAAACACATCAGCCTCTGTGTGTGTATATGTATTAAACAGTTTAATGCGAAGGATAGGAATGATTTGTGACAAATACAGATTGCAGGCTTAGTACATGATCAGGCTGCATTGGTTCAAAGTTCAGTACTTACTGAATGCTGACGACATCATTTCACAACTGCAGGCTTTGCGTTTACTTCTGTGTATTTGCCAAACAGTGACAAATCATTAGACTTAATCCATTTACTTGATTTCCTTGTCTTTGTCCAAAATTATATTCAGATACAAACCTCAAAATCCTTTTGTAAATGTTATTAGCCAGAGCAGAGAAGGATTCTGCTGCAAAAAAGTGCTTTTCTGGATTTATGTAGTAGTCATGTAGTCATTTCTATCAATCGGAAACATGTTAGTTATAGAATGTAGATAACTTGCCTAGTCAACATGAAAGGGTCTTCCATAGCATACAATGAAAGAACACTGCAATGTATTTTAATTGTCATGATCTTACAATTTCAACTTTCTAGAAAGCAGTTTTCTGTACTCGACCAGTGCTGACCAGGGGTTAGAGATGCTGACAGCTCTTCTGTCATCAAACTGAGTGAATTGAAACTGTGAGGACATTTTCAGGACTTCTTTTAAAAATGTGTTTTGAAGAAGTTGTCACAGCATTACTGTTGGTTCTGCTTCTCATGTGGATGAGAAACACAAGAAGTACTGCACAACTTTGAATAGAACGTTAATAGACTGTATTTTTAGTTAAAACATCAGAAAAAAATGGAGTGTTTATTGCAGTTTTTTCTAGATATACAGACTACTGAGAAACTAAATCCAAGTCACTTTGAGAGGTAGAATTCTCTAAAAACATTATTTGAATGTACTCTTCTACAAAAGCTTAATTTGTGTAAAGCACAGCAATCAAGTGTAGTTGATCTGACCCTTTCGGGCAGCCTTTGAATTAAATTGTAGTGATATACAGTGTGTTCTGTACACAGTGCATTCTCAAAATATCTTCATCTTTCTAGTGTATAGGATGCTGTGTACAAGTTTGGATGCACCTTTATATGGCGTTATTCTCCTGTTTTAGTTTTCAGAGTTGAGGCCACATTTAGAAGAGCAGTTCTGTTCTTAATTATGTGCAGTCTTTTCTTAGAGTTTGTATTCCTCTGTGATGTTTGCTATCTGCTTTTCCATCAGCTTCTCATGAGTTGGTTTTACTCATGTGAGTGTAGTCATACTGATGAAAATCAACACAATCAGAAGAGTGATAGGGTTAACAGTACAGAATAACTGCAATTTGTGACTGTACTGGTGGTTGAGCATCTTTGATGTTGTTTGTAAGCCAGCAAACCTTTAACATGATAATTTTCAGTCTGTATTGATTTGTGGACATCAAAGCATTTTCCTGTAAGAGTCTTTCTGGACTGCTTCAGAAACTTCATAATCAGGTTCTGCTTACTAGTGCATTTCAACAAGCAACCATTGTAAAAATTGGTACCTTGACAGATTTTTAAAAGAGACTGTTGAAGCAGGTGTCTCTCTTGCTAGTCAGGTTTTCTCTACCAGGTACTCACTACTTCTGTAATGATAAGGTAGGTGTTGGCTGGAAGAATAAAGATGCTGATTTTCTGAGTAACAAATTCTGATTCTCTTTTTCAAATGCTAAGACCTGGCATTACTTTTGTGGAGTAATAACAGCTTTACCACTTTATCCCAATCTGTATTATGGAGTATGAGTGTTGGCTGGGGGACTCGCACTGAAATGACTCTGAGTACACTTCCAAAATTGAAGTAAGCTGGAGAAAAAGGAACATGGTGTGTTGCTCAGTGCATGAGTGATAATCATAATCATGGGCTTGCTTAAATCCTATAAATGTTTCAATATATGCTAATATATTTAAATAAGTATAATCATTCAAGTCAGATGTAGTTAAATAGGGTAATAAACTTTCAAAATGTAATCTTGCGATTTGGAGAGGGTGCAGTTCTTTGTGTGTTGTGCAAGGGCATAGTCATAGGTTCTTTAAGCAGCAGGCAAATACTGATGTGCTGGAAAAAGGACACTTTCAAGTTTTAAGCTTTTCAAATTGGTATTTTCAGTTAAAACTCAATTTGGGGAGAAAAAAAAAGGAAGAAAATTCACTGAGGCTTTTTGTCAAGGACTTAGTCTGGCATAAAATGTGACATGGCTACTGTTACTGGATGACTTCTGAGAGCAATAAAATGTCTCAGGGTGAGAAAGCCACTCAGCAGTTCTAGGGTGCTGGACCAGGTTGAAGTCTATTATTCAGAATATAATTAATTTTAATACAGATTATGCAGTAAAAGTACATAATAAAAGGAGCAGTTGCTCTCTGTTCTAAGTGTAATACTGCAGATGTGAGAGTTCTAGAAACTTTCTCACTCATACTGCTAGAATGACTATGTTCTTTTTGCCCATTGTAGAATGACACACTGTAGTTCCATGTGTGTTATAATGCATGAATACTGTCGTGTTTTGAATGGAAGACAACAAAGAAACCCAAAGTGTAACACACTAGCTCTGATGATGTATTTCATAGAATCATAGAATGGTTTGGGTTGCAACGGACCTTAAAGATCATCTACTTCCAACCCCCTGCCATGGGCAGGGACACCTTCCACTGGATCAGGTTGCACAAATCCTCATCCAACCTGGCCTTGAATACTTCCAGGGATGGGGTCATCCACAGCTTTTCTTCCAACCCCAAGAGGAGGCAACCTCCTCCAGTGCCTCACCACCCTCATAGGGAAGAATTTCTTCCTTCTACCTAATCTAAATCTGCCCTCTTTCAGTTTACTTACCCCTTGTTCTATCACTACATGCCCTTGTAGGAAGTCCCTCTCCAGCTTTCTTGTAGGCCTTTAGGTACTGGAAGGCTGCTAGAAGGTCTCCCTGGAGCATTCTTTTCCAGGCTGAACAAGCCCAACTCTCAGCCTGTCTTCACAGGAAAGGTGCTCCAGCCTTCTGATCATCTTTGTGGTCCTCCTCTGGACGCACTTCAACAGGTCCATGTCCTTCTTGTGTTGGAGGCCCCAAAGCTGGATGCAGTACTCTAGGGAGTATATCATGAGAGTAGAGTAGAGGGGGAGAATCACCTCCCTCAACCTGCTGACCATGCTCCTTTAGACTCAGCCCGGGATACGGTTGGCTTTCTGGGCTGCAAGTACACATTGCTGGCTCATGTTGAGCTTCTCATCAGGCAACACCCCCAAGTCCTTCCCCTCAGGGCTGCTCTCAATCCATTCTCTGCCCAGCCTGTAGTTGTTCTTGGGATTCATAGATTCATAGGATCCCCTTGACCATGTGCAGGACCTTGCACTTAGCCTTGTTGAACTTCACGAGGTTCACACAGGCCCACCTCTCAAGTCTTTCCAGGTCCCTCTGGATGGCATCCCTTCCCACCAGTGTGTCAACTGCACCACACAGCTGGGTGTCATCAGCAAACTTGCTGAGGGTGCACTTAATGCCATTGTCCATGTAGCCAACAAAGGTGTTAAACAGTGCCTGTCCCAGTACTGATGCCTGAGGAACACCACTCGTCACTGGTCTTCAGTTGGACATCAAGCTGTTGACTGCAACTCTTTGAGTGTGACTGTCCAGCCAATTCCTTATCCACCAAGTGGTCCATCCATCAAATCTCCGTCTCACCAATTGAGAGACAAGGATGTTGTATGGGACAGTGTCAAACGCTTTGCACAAGTCCAGGTATATGATATCAGTTGCTCTTCCCTTATCCACCAATGCTATAAACCTGACGTAGAAGGCCACCACATTTATCAGGCACGATTTGCCCTTAGTGAAGCCATGTTCATTGTCCCCAGTCACATCATTAACAGGAGGATCTGCTCCATCATCTTGCCGGGCACACAGGTGAGACTGATTGGCCTGTAGTTCCCCGAGTCTTCCTTCCTTTTTTGCCTTTCTAAAAATATATGTTATGTTTCTCTTTTTCCAGTCTGTGGGAACCTCACTGGACTGGCACAACTTCTCAAGTATCGTGAACAGTGACTTAGCAACTTCATCCACCAGCTGCCTCAGGACCCACAGATGCA
This sequence comes from Podiceps cristatus, assembly GCA_000699545.1. NCBI lineage: Eukaryota > Metazoa > Chordata > Aves > Podicipediformes > Podicipedidae > Podiceps > Podiceps cristatus. Next base: position 59,748 of record KL264393.1, on the reverse strand, counting down.
TCTTGTCATGTCCCATGGACTTGTGCACCTTCAGGTTCCCTAGATAGTCTCAGACCTGATCTTCCTCTACAGTTGGAGGCTCTTCATTCTCTCAGTTCCTGCCCTTGCCTGCTCTGACTTGGGCAGTGTGGCTAGAGCGCTTGCCGTTGAGGACTGTGGCAAAAGTCATTGAGTACCTCAGTCTTCTCTATATCCCAGGTAGCCAGGTTTCCTGTTTCCTTCCAGAGAGGGCCCACATTTTCCTTAGTCTTCCTTTTATCACCAACATACCTATAGAAGCTTTTTTTGTCGCCTTTGACATCCCTGGCTACTTCTAATTCTTTCAGGGCTTTAGCTTTCCTGACCTGGTACCTGGCTGCGCAGACAATTTCTCTGTATTCCTCCCAGGCTACCTGTCCTTGCTTCCACCCTCTGTTGGCTGCCTTTTTGTGTTTGAGTTTGTCCAGGAGCTCCTTGTTTATCCGTGCATCCTTGTTGGTGAGAGCAAGCTCCAGCATAGCACCTCTTCTCATTGACTCTTCTGTCACTTGGAAAAGGAAGTGAAATAGAATCAAAGTTAAACAGAAGGAAGTTAAATAGACTCATATTTAAATAGAAGGTGTCATGTACCTGGGATTTTTGACTTGTGTGCAGGGTCTGTAGAATGTCTTGAGTCCCAGAGGTCATAAGTAACTGTTTGGAATTTTTTAAAAAGACCATAAATTTTTATCGATGTTCTCCATTTTTTTTTTTTCCTAAATGTTACCAGTTTGTTGTGGCATTGTCTAATCTCTGGATAACCTAGTGATTTAAGAATATGGAAAATGAAAATTCATAACTTGCATTCTGCTAATTGATTCTGACTTTTGTGAAACGTTAACCTCTGCAAAAGCCTTTCAGTGTGTATTAAAAACAAATAAGTGTAATAGAAATTATTTCTCTAGCTTTTGATATTTAATTCTCAAATAACAATTTGAAGGATTTTTAAATGCTTTGTATCCTGTTAATACTAAACTAAGTAAATAGACAAGTAAATACTGCCTTGCAATTTCATTATGCTTATGGCTGCTATTGTGGCAATTGAGGTGAAGTTATTTTCTTCCTGTTATTTTACTTTTTAGGATGAAATTGTGTAATGATTCATTTAGTTTTCTGGGTTACTTGTGGGATACTAGATTGGTTCAAGATCAGCCTCAAGCTCTGATGTCAAATTGTTTGCATTTACTGCTACAGAACTTAGAGCTAAAAGAAGATACAGAACTGTGTTTAGAAACTGTTCCTCAGCATCTATTTCATTGTACTGAAATTGAAGATAATGGCTTCATTTCTCTTGGTTATAGCAAATACAATTTCTGTAACTGATGAAGTGAAAATGATAAGTAGAATTGGCTGGAAGAGGGAAGGTAATAAAAAACCAAAGGGAATGCATGTGGAATTTTCTTAACAAGTGGGAATTCTGACCCAGCAAATACATATTTTAACTAAATGGATGTGGCAGATAAGAGAATACAATCCTGTTCAAGAGTGGGATCTATAGAGGTGTAACATGGTCATGGTGTTCCTCATGTGTTGTAGTGAGGGGCAGGAGCAGTAATAAACTACATTAAAAATACACCCTTGATGAACAGCTTCTATAAATTCCTGTTGACTTGGTAACTTTTGTATTTTGTGGGTATATGACATTTAGTGGAACTTTTTGCCCTTTGTATTTCAGTGATAGACGTTTGCTACAACCTGCTCAGGTATGTGACATTCTCAAAGGAGTTATATTGGTCATCTGCTACTTCATGATGCACTATGTTGACTACTCTATGATGTATCATCTGATAAGGGGACAGTCTGTCATAAAGCTCTACATCATCTATAACATGCTTGAGGTAAGAATGTTGGCATCAAAATATCAAGCATGCTTTTTTCAGACTATCTAAAATATTGTCATATTACAGTGTTTGTACTTAGAATATGGCACATCGTGTATTCTCACAAATGTGTACACACCCATGATAATAAGCCTAGATGCAGTGAAACAGACGAGATAATGAAAAATAAGTTTTTTAGATAGTGTTTCATATTGCCTAGTTCCTGGAGCTTATTAATCAGGTTAGTTGAACAGTAACTGAGAAATAGAAGAAGAAATGTCTTAAACTGAAATGCAAGAAGGGGAGTGAATGGGGGTTTGAACTCATTGAGGAAAGTAGAAACCATTGATTTGAAATAGTGATAAGATCCGGAGAGGGGGCAGAGAAGGAAGATGGTAGAAAGTGTGGAATTTGGTTTTTAATTCTTCATTATGGAAGTATAGCTTTCACTGTATGCAAGGACATGTGTTACTTCTTAACCTGTCTCAGTCCTAGCTAGCAGACAAAAACCTCAGTACATAAACAATAAGTTGAATGAATGTAGTGAAACAAGAAAAGGAAATTCTGTTTTGGGAGATAAGACAAAGAGAAATTCAGAGGGGAAAAATTGTTTCTGTTTTGTTATTAATGTAAAGCATGAAATTTTTAATTGCACTTCTACGATCAATGATTCACAAAGTAAATTCTAATAGCTACAATCTTATCTCCTTTCTGAAAATACAGGACATATTAGGAATACAACCTCTTAAAAGGATTCAGAGCTTTGTACACAAGGGTTACTCTACTAGAATTCCAGGATCTCTGAAGAACATATTAATCCTTGTTTGAACATCTGTTGTACCTTTGTTTGAAGACTGCTAAAATGGGGTTACTCTTTGTGCAAAATCTGAATATTTTATCTAAAAACATTAATTCTTTCCTCGTAAAATATGAAAATATTGCATAAGGAACACACTTCATTATCCTAAGTGAAATAAATACTGTACAAGCCACCTCAGTTGTTTATTCATAGGGTTTCCTTCAATTTTAGATTTGATGAAAAACATGTACAAATATTAAATCGACACTTGGTTACTATGTGGATTTTAGTTGTGTTGAGAAATATTCATCCATACTTAGTTCCATAGTCTGAGAGATTTTAAGTAATAAACTTTACGTTTTCACCCATTTTCAAAATAAGATGATCTTTTAAATTTAGTTAAATCACTGAACAACAGAGATGTTTACAATGTCCTAATGTTTTCGGCTGTTGACAAGTCCAGGGAATGTTGTCCTGGACAGATATGAGTAATGAAAAACCTTCAAATTATGTGCTGAGTGCTCCAGATAGATGGCCTGAAGGGAGCATTCAGCACATTTGGCTTAAATGACACTTTTCTTTTTTAGATTCAGACCCACCGGCTCCTGCTCCTTGTGAAGCCCCAGTGTGCGTTACGCTGGTGACAGCACTCACCATGGAATTCTGCTGGAGCCTGGAGCCGGCATGTAGGGTTTAGGTAAGTCATATTTGGAAAAGCAAGCAACAATATTGTGTAGTGGGTTTTAATATTTTCTATCCTGTCAGCTAACAAACAAGGACTGCTTAAATAAAAAGGAAAAGAAAGCTGCTATTTTGTCTGTTAAAACCCTCACAATATTGTGAACAAAAACTTACCAAGCTCTAAGTGTTCTGTAGTTGGTGTTACTACACCAGATGTAATTACTCAATGGGTCATCACAATGAGCAGGAACCAAATAATGCCACCTTAATTTACAAAATTTAAAAGCCGAAAACAATACCACTGTAAATATCTCTCAAACTGGAGTTTTGAACTTCAGATTTACAATAATTCATCAGCTTATGTTTGTTTTATTTCGTAGGTGATGCTTAAAGAGCAGCATATAGTGCAGTTTACTTGAGACATCCAGTAAAAATTTGTTTTAATTCAGCCTTCATATTTTGGGAGACTTCAATAAATGCTGGCTTGAATAAGTTGAAGTATATGACTTCTCTCCCCTCAGTATCTTTACCTTTAGAACTCTTAATTAATGAAGTCAGGAAATTATCCCAAATCTAGGTTTACTTACGTTGTCCCAAGAACTTACTTTCTGGTTAATAGGTATGGCTCAGTATTTTCAGGTACATCATGCACCTAGTTCTATATTGCTACATGTTGTTTTAACATGTCCAAAATTGTTGTCTTACAGAAAGACAGTAAGAGGAAATATCAATTGTCTTTCTTGGGTAAAGATAATCAGTTTTTCATATTTAACTATTTCTGTTTCGTTGAGTTAGTAAGCAGTGAAAGAGAGCTCTTTTTTAGCCAGAAATGTGCCTTGTGATACCAGATTTAATTTTTGAAGTCCTATTTTTGTTGTCCTCTACAGCTTAGTTTTAAAATTACTGAACTGTAGTGTATAGGCAAAAAAAGGTCCTTTCTTGTAGTGATCTTCAGTTTTACATGCTTGATGATGATGGAGTGTTTAGACCTGGTGGAACCCCATGTGACCTTTCTTGCTATGGCATTCAGTTACAAGCTGAGTTTGCTGTCCATCTTTTTACTGTCTTTAGAATTACTGCTAGGGGTTTTTTTCCCTGCTTGTGCATATATATTCTTTGGGTTACACTGCAGATATTTGTCATTTTTTTCAAACTAATTTTACCTCTTTGGCAGAATTTCTAGTCCCTCTTGATCACTTGCAGTTGTGTTACAGTACTTTTAATTTTGATTCTGCTTTATGCAGAGATTTGTAATCAGTATATACTTTATTCCCAGATGTAAGGAAACAGTACAGTCAAATCCAGTTTCAGTCCTCCTTATACCCATAAGCTGATAATTGTTCCTTATCACACATTTGAAATATACTTTTTGGTATTTTTTCCCTTATTAAACCCAGAGGGATGGGAAAAAAATATTTAGGATAGTTTGATGCAACATACCTACTGCTCTGTCAGAGGCTGAAGTTTGAACTGTACTTGGATGTCTTTCAAGAAAGCATCTAATATAACACTATTTGGTTATGTATTGTAAATACCCTTGGAAAGGGGATAGCAAATTTGAGAGGGAAAGTAAGCTGCTGCATATACAAAAGGAACAGTATCACTGTGAAATCCAGAGCGGAAATGAAATGAAGAGATGGAAAGTGATAAATACGTGAAACTTTTTTTAGGCTCGGCTGTATTTACGGTGGCATATTCAAGTGTCAGAAAAATATTGCTGTAAGGCAGTAAAAATTTATTCTTTAGGTGGCTGATCGTCTGTTTTCCTCATTTGGACAAGATATTTTGGATGCTCTTTATTGGACAGCCACAGAACCTAAGGAAAGAAAAAGAGCTCACATAGGTGTGATTCCTCACTTCTTCATGGCAGTGCTGTATGTCTGTATCCTTTTTCTTCAATAAATTGCAAAATTTTCTAAATTAAATTACACAGTAAGTGTTCTGCATTATTTTTTAAAATATATTTGAAAAGTTTATAGTATTCCTAAATCAGTGTTCCTTTACTTTCAAAGTAAGATTGCTAGTACTACAGGTTTTTAAAATTAATTTAAAAAAAACAAAAACAAAAAACCCCAAAACTTTTAACCTGCTTTGAAAAGAACCTTCATAATCATATACCACTGCAGTAGTAGACAGTGTTTTTAATACTTAATGTGTAGTAAAATGAAAACCAGTGATTGGATAGTTCATGGAAACTTTGATTTCTGATTTGTATTTGACTATTTTGGGTCACAGGGTCTTGAAGACAGTGGGGTTTGCTTATTCAGTGGAATGTTACAAATACCTAGCCTGAAATCATTTATTGAAATGAAAGGATAAACTCGTGCATATTTGGGATGCAAATGAGTTTAGTGTAAAGTAACCTTGCAATGAACTGTAAAGAAACTCATAGTCTAGTAGATGTGGTGATGAGTTTAGAATTCTCGTACTTTCCTCTGTTTTCTCAGAAATCTTTAGGCTGATTCTGAATCTTTCTTTAGCTCAGATTTTTTTCCCTTCAGGTTGTATTGCTGTTTCTCCTGACTAATGTCATTGGGCTCTTTTAGAAGAAGAAAAATTAACATAATTATTACATACTACAAAGCACTGTGGGTATATTACATAGGTTTAAGTACAGTCTTGCTCTAAATCTAGTTGACAGTGAGATGGAAACTTTTTTGTTACACTTTGGAAACAAAATAGGAAATTTGAGTTTTGGTGCTTTTCGTTACTGTTGTACAGAGGAATTATTTCCAGATATGCTTCCTTAACCCTGCTATGTAGTCCTGCATGCTATTCTTATAATGGTTCAAGCAACAACCCTTAATGTGGCCTTCAACTCCCACAATAAATCACTGCTTACCATCATGATGTCCAATAATGTAAGTATGTAGCTTTATTATGTAGCTACCCTAATTTTTTTCAGCATCCTTAATCTTTGTGTATCATGTGCCTATTTGCATATTTATTGTCTGATTTGTTTATAGCAGTTTTTTAGCAATAAAAACTAACTAAACTGTTTTTAAAATTCGCAGTTTGTGGAAATAAAAGGAAGTGTTTTCAAGAAGTTTGAGAAGAACAATCTTTTTCAAATGTCAAATAGCGGTATGTATAGCAGCGCTAATCGGGAAAAAACGTGAAGTGAGAGGCTGATTTTTAAAATTTATTAATTCATTTAATATTATTGTTAAAACAACTTTACCTTGGTGGATTTTTGAGTCTTCTGACTTGAATTCCTTGTCCTCTGCTATTATTGTTTGGTTCAGTAGGATGAAATTGGGATTCCACGTCCAGGAACACTGTTTTTCCTTAAATGGCTATTTTTTATTTGAGATGCTAAAACAACCTATTGGCTGTGTGCTAAAGTTGTTATTAAGTAATGAATTCCAGATTTAAGTTATGGTATTCAAAATACCCATGCTTCAAAGTCTCCGAAGCCTTCATTGTTTTCAAAAAGTTGACTTTGTAGTGTGCTGTGTTGACAGTGATCTCAGAACACGTGTTGTTTGGCAGTTGTTAGGATGGATCTTGAAATACTCCCCCGCCTGCTGAATGTAACGATGAGGTGGTTGGCTTATGAGGGAAATGCCAGAGATGACTGTAACTTTTGGCGTGCTAGCAAAATAATAGTAGAGGGTACTTAGGAAACACGTTATGCTTCTGGTACTACTTAAGTCTGTTGCTGCTTAGTGTGAAATTTGGGAACTCTTATTCAGTGTGTCTCATGAGGAAAAGCTGTTACAGGTATCCTTTGATGGACGTTCTTTCTAAAACTGATATCAGCCATCTGAAGTATTTATTGAATATGTTTCAAAACTAATAGAAGAGATTGCACTTTAAGGTTGTACAGGAGCGTCTTTGCTCGTAATATTTTTCTGATCTTTGAACACATTGGTTTCTGTTTTTTTTGTGCATAAGACTTTTTTGGTCAAAGCTATTTATACGAGTAAGCAAACAGAATATATTTTTTCATTCCAGCTCCTAGCTTTTTTAAACCAGAGAACTCAAAATGTTCAATAGGTTAAAAAAAAAAAATGTAGCTGCTTATTTTTAAAAGAGATGATTTTTTTTTTTTTTTATCATAAGCTAAACTTTCAGCAGGTGTGCTTCAGGTTTTGAATTCTGGCTATTGATGTGATTTTTGTCTAATTCATCTGCAGACTGCAGTGATGTTATGTACAAATGTTTTGTGGTGCTTTGGATTAAAGACTATTTACATAAAATCTTATACATCATGTAACAGAAAAATTAGTACTAAATTTTAATCTACCTCATAGAAGTTCTTACACTCCCCACCCCCCCCCCCCCAAAATAATCTTCCTAGCCTGGTTGATAAGGTGTTTATTCTGTGCTAATACTGAGTGGGTTTGGTTCCAAGACTTAAATACTTACATTTTTTAAATTAAATATATTTAACTTTACAGTGAGAACACCTGAAAGTGATGCTTCCTAAAAGATTGACAAGAGAACATGAATGAGTTTTCTTAAATTTTCTCTCATTAATCACAATACTTGCAGAAAATAGTTACAAGTATGCGCCTAGCTCTCCTAGTGAAAGGCAATGTGTCTTTATTTAAATGTTGAAATAAATGAAGGACTGCTATTAGAAATGGCTAGTAATTTCCTCCTTAAAAAGCACCTGCAATAGTATGTTAGAAGAAATGTATATCAATATTTTATTGCTAGACATTACTATTGAAGACCCGTAAATAGCAATATCAGGTCTCACTTTATCACTTGGTGGAAAAACTGATGCCATTCAGGATACCATGTGGGGATGGAAGCAGGTGAGTACATACATAGAAGAGTGCACAAAACAAACTAATTTATTCCATTGAAACAGATAACTTCCTGGAACACTTCTCAATATGGTTATAAATAGCAGTGGTTTTTCTTCTCATAGATAAATAACAGGTTTTTAGGAGAGCTTTTCACATCTTTTGAACGTGAACAGCTTTACTGCATCCCAGCTTCAGTAAGGATGGATCAGTATTGCTTCAGTTCATGTATTCTGATAACTTTGTTATCTTTTAAATGTTTTGTTTCCTGCATCTGAAATCATAGGTTTATTTATTTCCAAATTTAGGTTGGAAAAGACCTTTAAAATCAAGTCCAACCATTAACCTAACAAGGCCAAGTCCACCACTAAAATGCATCTTGTGTTGGTGTGCTATGCCAATGCTCTGTCCTGTGCCTGGAACTAAGGCTGGTCTAGTCCTGTGGACTGAGCATCCAGTTAGCGTTTGGAGTGCCTTGTGCATCCTAGAACACGATATGCTTAAACTGCATGCCTGGACTGAACTAAACTGCTAAAATAAAGCACTAAATACAGGTTCCCTATATATTTCCCACCTTTCAGTTTCTTCCATCTGTTTTCTCAGGTCTATAGTCTGGTGTAGGGCAACAATGGCAACAGTAGCCGATTAAGCGTAGACAGACTGAATGGATGCTGCCTTGCCACACCTTTTCTGGGGCTCTGCTCAAAATATTACCATCGTCTCAAACACGGAGGGGGAATAATGTCAATCTCATAGAGGCATCTGAGGAACTTCTCATGAATAGGTGAAACTACCTTCTTATTTAACATGTTCACGAAAAAAAACAAAACAAAACCAAAAAACCCCCCAAAACCTAGCAGAAAAGTAAAATACCACTGACCTCAAGAGTAGGCATTGTGATCAAGAAAAGTGGCTACTAATAGAATTCAAAAGGAAGTAGTCTTGTGAATGAAAGTGTGAAAACAGAAATGAACTGTTTCAGTTGTACTTTCTAGGACGTTTCCTATATTGTACATTGAAATACCTTGCAGAGCTCTGCATGCTATTGAAGATGCTATGTAGTTAGACACTAGGATATGAAGTGACGCCAAGCTACCAGTTTAGATCTGGAAATAGCGAACTCATTTTCACTTTGCATTGTGCTCAGTGCCAGTTTGTGGGTAGCAAGCTGATGTGTGGCAGTACTATTTTTCCCAGTTATTTCCAGTTCTGGGCGTAGTGTCAGTGGGGTCAATGATCCTTCTCCCCTTTGTATGGCCATTTAAAATTCTACTAAAACAACTAAATCATTAAAACTTCAGGACTAAAAGAACCATGAATCACCTAAATGAAAACTAATTGAACAGACCATGAGATATACATTGGTTACACAGTTATCTAATAAAATCAAACCTGTTATCTTTTAGGTGCAGGATGTCAGCAAAGAACTTGAGCATTGTATAGCTGCTTGAGATTGCAGCTACAGAATCTGTGATTTCAACCATATCGACTCCTGCAGCAAAACTACTTTTGCATTGTCACCCTGACTTTTACTAGGAAATTTAAGTACACCCAGGCAATCTAAACACTATGGCCACTGAAAGAGTAGGGGGAAGAAATATTTCCCTATATTTAAATAGTATATTCTTTTTGAACTAGATATCTGTAAGCTGATTTTGTAGGGTTCAGCATTAGTGAAGGAGGAGACCAAAATTACAGAGAGAAGCTCTTTCACCATTGTTGAAAGCCCAGCATGTTGCATTCATTTATGTTTTTAATGTCTTCACGCTGTGCTCTAAACTAAATTTTTCACAAAACACAATTGTACCTCATATAAAGAAGTACATTAGGTGCAGTGCATTATGTTGTTTACTTCAGTTGGCTGTTTGGCCAGTTTATTCCTTGCTTTTTAAATCTCTCGTCTCAAAAATTTAACATACTTATTCTGAAGCTTTAGGAACTTAATTTTTTTTCTCTATAATTTCTTATTCCTTCTTTTTTTCTTAAATTTGTTCTTTCTGCTTTGTTCCCAATTTATCAGTCTCTTTGGTTTTGATCAGAATATGGAGCAGCTTTTCTTTTTACCTTTGGTCTCTGGAATTCAAACTGCTTTGTTATGTGGCTTTGGTGGTTTTTTTAATACCACTATTTTAATCCAATTGTTCATTTTAAGGATGAGGGATTTAGGAGCAGGAGGACATTTAAGATAAAGCAGTACCTCCTTAATAATTCTTTGTTCAGCCTTTACTCCTTTCTTGTTCTCTTGTTAAGAGGGAGTTGTCACTAGAGCTGCTTAGGATTTGCCGAGATGTAAACCAGAAGACCAATGCATGTGTACCGTGCAGTCTATGCTTGAGATGTGCTCACATATCATGCTGCACATGGTATGTGCTGCATGGTATGTGCTCACATATCATGCAGCACATGGTATGTGCTGCATGGTATGTGAGACAAGTCAGAGGGTTAAGTATATTTGAATTAGTGGTAGATGTCAGTTCTTCAACACTTAGAAGCATAAACAGTGAGAAAGTAAACTTCTTAATCATATGCTTGTGGAGGTAGCTGAAGACTGTTTAAAATATCCTGAGCCTTGCTGTTTTGGCTGTCATTTAACCCTGTCTTATAATGGAAGGGGTTATTAAAGCGATACAATATTCTTACTGAAAATCAGTTTGTGATATGCTTATCGCCAACACTTTGTGGGATGTGTTTGAAACAGAGTTAAAATGGATTATATCAATGTTATTAAGCATTGTCATGGAGAATAAAGAAGAGAGATCCTTTCTCTTCCCATGTTACTTTGTCATGCTAAAGCAGAATAGAGCATTTCCTTTTGCCAGTACCTGCACTCTCTGTAACTGAACACTGACACTGGTGGCTTGTCACTGTTTCCCCAGATTCATAAATATAGTAATTTACTTTACTTGTGTTGTTCTTTAAGAGCATGATGTCTGTATGTGTGGATTTAGGGATGTAACCTCGCTTGTTCTATAGTTCACCACATCATCTAAGAAGTGGTACAGGAAATTCCCCTCAGCTGTTTAAAAAAAAAAAAAAAAAGCATGTACATACAAAACATCAAATAAGTTAATAATAAATGATGAAACATTATTGGTGCATATTTTGTATTCTGAAATTTTAATTGGTATTTAGGACTGATTGGTTGTTTTGGATATCCTGAAGACTTTTTTGACCTTGTCCATGAATGTGAGAAATGAAACTAATTTCCAAATCATTTGGGTTTACTGCTGAAGCTGCTGTAAGATGCCCTTTCTCCCTTGCGTCTCTGACAATTGGTTGATGAGTAGGACAAGGCTGAAGAGCAGATGCTGCACTCATTCCCCTCACTCTGAGCAGCCTTGAGCAGCTGTGAGAGCAGAGATAACGGATTAGAAGGGAGGCTGGCGCGAACAGGAAAAATAAGCAGAGGGGAAAATGGGTGTCAACCTGTCATCCAGTCTCAGAAATTAGTGGGGGAAAAATGTTTATTATTACAACACAACAGGAAATTATGGCCAAAGATGTCCCTTCTCAATTTAATCCTGTCAACTGGTGAGCTAACATATACTGAGCAGGTAATAAATGTCTGAAGGATTGGCTTGAGGCATGCTTTAATGTTTAGGCCTGAATTAAGGTCCTTTCGTCCCACTCGAGGATTTCTGTCTGTACAGGCCTCCCTGGGATCTGTGTGTTGTCTTAAGCATTGCTGATCAATGATGTGTCATGGCAATGTGGTAGTACGCGGTGTGGAAAATACAAAATAAAACCTTTTTTTGATTTTGGGCAGAAGTCTGAAAACTCAGTGATTACTTTTAAGTCACTATGGGTGTGATAGAGAATACAGATCAAGGAATGTGAACTTTGTATCAATCCATTGGTGACAGCACCAAGTGATACCTTAATAAGTAACTAGATTTATCAGAAAGTACAGTATTCTGGTAATTTGGGCAGTATCTGGTGAATTCAAAAGCATAGAAGAACATACTTGACTTCTTGGAGTGTTATTGGTAGGGAGCCAAGAAATTAGCCTTCGGACTTCACCTATGTCCTGTTTTTTCTGGTATTTAAATTTATTTTCCTGAAGGATTTTCTTGTTTCTTCCCCCATACATATGCCATTTGTTCTGTTTTGGTAACTTGTGCTTCCTCTAACCCTTCCTAAGCCCATACTGAGAGATGAGTTTATGTACCCCAAAATGTGCCTTTCTACATGTGCACATGCAGTCTCGTAACTGCAGCCATGAATATAGTCATTGGTCAGAGATGATGGAAGCTGCTGACACAAAGTCAAAGTCAAATATTTTTTTAACCTTCTTGATCCTTGTGTGTTCTTCTGAACATTTCGATTTGTGTCCTAAAACCAGTCGGTAGAACCCCACAGAATATTTGAGGTGCTTAAAAAAAATGAACACTTTGGATTTGAGATGACTTGCCCACAAAGAAATTACTGTCTCAGTTATTAACAGCTGTAACAAGCAATGATAATATCTTCACAGATTTTAATAATAGTTTTGTCTTCTATAAAGACTTCTTTGGACTTGCTAATTTGTGGTGACATTACATTTTAGGTTTTACCTCATTTTTCAGTAATACAGTTCCAGGGAGGTGTTTTAATGTGTTTAAAAATGTGATGTTTCCCGAAGCAAGCTGTATGGGTCATTTCTGGAGACACAGCACCAAAGCAGAAAAAAAAGACCCTGCCTAGAATCATAGAATCATAGAAAGGTTTGGGTTGGAAGGGACCCCAAGGATCATAGAGTTCCACCCCCCCTGCCACAGGCAGGGACACCAACCTCCAGACCTGGACCTACACAAGGTTGCCCAGGGCCCCATCCAACCTGGCCTTGAGCACCTCCAGGCATGGGGCATCCACCACCTCTCTGGGCAGCCTGTTCCAGCACCTCACCACCCTCTCTGTAAAAAAACTTCCCCCTAATATCTAATTTAAATCTTCCCTCCTTCAGCTTCAGTCCATTCCCCCTTGTCCTGTCACTATCTACCCTTTAAAAAAGTTGATTCCCCTCCTGTTTGTACGCTCCCTTCAGGTACTGGAAGGCTGCAATGAGGTCCCCCCGCTTGGGACAGCAAGCCGTAGGACTCAGTCTCAAGTCGGACTGCTTTTGTGTTACAGTTCTGATGGTTTTGATAACTGTGCTGATGTAGCCTGCTGTTCCCTTTTAGGGTGGCAGTGTGGAAGACTAGTAGGAACCTTAAAAAAATAAGGTGTAATAATTGTCTTGAAACACCTTTTTTTTTTTTTTTTTTTTCCTTTACTACTGGACCCAGTAGATGGCAATTTGATTATCCATGGCCTGTACAAAATGAAATTGTCCTTGCTAGTAACTTCAAATGGCAGACAGATGTGTTGTCTCCATTTTTGCACCAGGAGGTGCTGGTTCTCTTTGAATCCCACAATAAATGCACAAACTTTGTCAAGCTAGATTACTATTTTACTAACTTATTAGAAAAGGTGATAGCAAGTCACAATTTAAGCCCCTTCTAATGCTGGGAACCCCGAGCTGATGCAGCATTGGACGGACCTCCAGTCAGGCCGCCAGCATACTGCAGAGCTCCTGCCTGTGGTGAGGTTCCCAGCATCCCTTCCCCTCAAATCTAATGAAATAATTTGTGGAAAAGATTGTCTAATCCAAGACTTAATAAATGACAGAACCTCAGAACGAGTAGTTATCTATGTATGTAAATAAATGTTTCTTTGGAGTTGACAGGTTGTTTCTCTTTTTAACTAGATATAAAGGAGAGGTTCACCAATTACGTGCTGCTACTAATTGTATGTCTAAGAAATATGGAACAGTTCTCATGGAATCCAGGTGAGCAAACTAGTAGAAAAATCAAATACAAAATGACAAATTTCTGTGCTATCAGCAACTGTATCAGCAACAGAAGCAACTGTTGCTTCTTTCCCCAGTCTGAAAGATAAGGGTAACCAGGACATTTAATTGAGGAATTTTAATTAGTTAAATACCTTAGATTCTCATTTTCCTATTTTTGGCTTCCTTGTAAGAGTGAATCTATCCTTTCTGCTAAAAGTACATGCCGTTATGCTACATAAGTACATAGTTATATTTCAAGTAGTGTCTGTGCCCTTCCCTTTTCTTGGAGTATATTAAAGATGAAGGATCCTCTAGAGAATTTTGTAAGGCTAGTGAGATTGAAATTTGATAGAGGATTATGTAAAAAATTCCATTCATATTTTAATACTGATTATACTTAGGATTTTAATACCATATTGAATAAATATTGAGTAAAATTGAATTTTATTTTGTTAGAACTTTGTTTTAATAATTTTGAGCCCCAATCTGTGTGATATATTTTGCTTTAATGTTACCAGTCTACCTAAATTTTACCGTAAGCATCTAAAACTGCAGGTGCTCTATCTATTTCTCATACATTCCAAATATCTACTGTCTAGTACATGCAAAGGTTGTCTTCCTAGTAGAGATAAAGCTTTTACAAAATAAAGGGTTTAGAACCTGATCCTAATTGTGGTGTTATTATATAATACTGATAAATTTCTAGAACAGCAATGGAATAAGTGAGAACTTGTACGTTACATGCTGAGTGGTGATGTAAAATTACAGACTCTTTGGACTCTTGAGGATTTTTCACTGTTGAGCAAAAGCATTGTTATTTTTGTTTTGTATACTAGCATCAAATTAAATGGCCTAACTTGTTTCTTCCCAACCTTCAGATCATCTTTGGGTGTTATTCCCAGATGTTTGCATGGTGGTTGCTTCAGAAATTGCCGTGGATATTGTGAAACATGCCTTTATAACAAAATTCAATGACATCACAGCAGATGTAGGTATTCTGTTTGGAATGCTGAGTGCTATTTTAAGTTGTAGTTTATTTTGCTTTTTTTTAATGTTAATTTGATTCCAGTGAAGAAAATGTAAAAATAGTTATTTTCATATATGGGATATAATTTTGGAAAGTTTGGTCATTTCCTGATACAATATACTTCTGAGGATCTTTATAATGTGGAAGAAACACCTCTGCTTCTAAATTAGTAGTTCCAGATCCATAAATTATTGAAAGTGTTGTATAACAGTTCACATAATAACCACAGTTCCCATAACTGGCAGATCGTTTTTGTGAAGTAATCGCTAGCTAAATTGACAGGTTATTTGTTCTACAGTCTTAACACAGAGCTTGTACCTTTTCCTAACAATGGATTATAGGTTAAAATTCAGGCTTTAGGAAAAACAGATATTGTGAGGCTATCTCTGTTCTTGCATGCATGTTAAAGGTGGAATCTGAAATCAGAGATCTATTTCTCACTGTCCCTGGAGCACTAATATGAAGTAGGTTATGTTAGTTTCCCAGTCCTGAAATTTCTTAGGCCATATATATTATGCAATCTTTCTTTTAAAGTAGTAGATGAGGTTACTTTTTGTGTGTTGCTGCATGATACCTTGGTTGGCTGTGTTCCATGTTGTGTGAATTCAAATTCACTTGATAAATTTGTGAAGAGATGAGTTAGTGTTTTTTCACTATGAAAATCACTTCAGGAAGCAAGATCAGAACTTGGAAATGCTATCTTTTTCAGCATCTCTAAAGTAACTGCATTGTGCAGTGTAGAAACACATTTAATAGATGTACTTAATAAGGTCCCTTATGCCATAGGCATTTATGCATGGCCTACTTTAGCAGAGAGTGTGGAAAAGAGCAATAATGAAGTCATGATAGCCTAAAATGTAGCATGCTTCAGTGTGCTGAAACAGCTGGAGGATGGGGGTAGCGAGTGACAATTTTGCAAGGTTTATTTAACAAACTTTGTATTTATGAAGTTCTGAAGATTTATGGTTGCTAGATCAGACATTTTCAGAAGTTTTGAACACCTGCAGTGTAAGTTGCCCTGCCACTTATCCTTAAAATAGATGCTTTTCTGTCTTAATATGCAGAACTGTTTTCAAGAGCAAGAAAAGCTTCATTCATCTTCTGATACAATTTGTTTTTTTCATGGAATCACTTGCTTAGTATATAAGCAAGCACTCTTATTTGTTTAATTTGATCCCAGTGCTTAAAAAATATTATGAACTGTGGGAAAAAAGTAAATGTGACTTCTCTTATTTTGTGTTTCTGATGATCCTCAAGTTCAGTAAATGCTTTGTAAAGTCTCCTTCAGTTCCTAAAACATGCATAGTGTTTTTCGTGGTATATACAGGCAAGTTACTTCATCGCAGAAATATAGCCTTATCTGTTGAAGGGTGTGATTAGACCGCAGAAAAACTGGCTTTAACTTCTTCAGCCTGTGCATAAGTGTTTGGAATATTTTTACAGAAATACTTTATTAATATCTCTGTTGCTTCTATAAAGTGGGATAACAAATTAATCACACGTCCGATGTGCTGGATTTTTTCCAGGTCTACAGTGAATACAGAGCCAGTCTTGCATTTGACCTTGTTAGCAGTCGACAGAAAAATGTAAGCCTGAAAATAAAGGCGTTTGCTTGTATTAACTAACAAAATTATTATGGGGGGGATATTGGAACAAATATCTAAAGAAATACATACAGAATTGTTACACTTCTACAGCACTGAAATTCTACTCTGCTTTTTTAAAAAGAGGTAACAGGAATATTTCCTCGTGATTTATATTCTTATTTTTATCCAGTTGTTCAGGTCAGTTCTGGCTTTAATATGTTGTTGAGAAGTCTTTTCCAAATACACTTAAGTTAGGGGATGGTTGTAACAACTTTGTTTTTGAGATGTAAGGGAAGTAAACAAGCGTAACAAGATGTTCTTGAGATAATTTTAAATTAGTTTTCTTTTAGCTTTATTTTAATTTTTTGTGCATTCATTAGGGATTTATATTACTGTTTCACAGACAGCAGGCACAGATGTATAGGGAAGTTTGTACCATGCATGTTACTGTTGTGGCATTGGTATTTACAGAACACACAGACCATTTGTGGTTTTCATTAGTACTGATTTTTGGAAGACTGTTTACAGCACACCTTTCCTGCATGAGCCTCTTAACTATAAGCGAGTGCTCTGGATTAGGGCTCTTAACTATTAAGTGAACTTTATGATGATAATTTATATAGTTTTCTTGGGCATGTTTAATAGCTGTTGCTAGGAATGCAGTGGTTATGCTTCATAAAGAAGTTAGATACCTTATTATTAATTATTAATATTTAAAAAAAAAAAACCAACCCTAACACACACACCCCCCAAAAAAACCCAAACAAACAAAAAAACCACCACCACAAAAAAAATCTCAAACCACCAACTGTTTATTAGTTCTGAAAACTCCCATTACTTTTCCTAAGGATGCTTGGTAGAAAATGAGGTATCATCATATAGGCACTAACTTTGGCATGATGTTCAAAACGGCATGAAAGCTGTCATGCAGAGTAGTTGTGTGTTGAGAGTTCAAATGTAATCATATTTTTAAAATGATTTTAACACAGTTATCCTGAGGCTAATTATATATGTTCATAGAATGATTTAATATTATTAGTGTGATGGATAATTGTTCTTTTATCCCTGTTATGGGTTTTTCTGTACAGTATTCAAGGATCAAAGTCAAATTAATACAAAAAGGTCTCTAAGACAGTAAAATAATGTACAGATGAAATATCTTAGCATGTTTAGATTGTGTCCTAATTGCTCTCGATTTAGAGATTTGTATTATACTCCAGTTACTCTTGATTTAGAGCACTGAAGCTAATCTTGCTGGTCATGGTATGTTACATTTTTGTCTGAGAGTACAGCTATCTGCATTTGAATTTCAAAATGTGAGTAGGTACACTTTATACTAGTGTAATGCTTGTTAGCAGAGATTGATTCTTACCTAGAGGGTGTGCCAATCGAAAATAAGCTCATTCCTTTGCATAAATAGTTCATTATCTTCCTCTTTTTTTCCTAGGCATATACAGATTATAGTGATTCAGTTTCCAGAAGAATGGGTTTCATTCCTCTTCCACTGGCTGTTTTAGTAAGTTGTCTTTAATAAGATCTCGATTTGAGAATATATGCCTGTGAGATAGCTAGCTCATTTTGATGTTTTGAGGATGAACTGAAATGATGCTGCAAGTCTGAGTTGGCATTCAGTATAACCTATATCACATACTAATTATGACTTGGTGAATGTGTTACTGTTTATCAGCCTTTCATAGAAAACCAAATATATATAAATTTTATAGAATTTATAAACACTTGAATTGTAGCAGTGGAGTCAAACTACATCTGTGTTTATTAAACACTCCTTTTGGCAATTATCCTGTTCATTCATTCGGAATAGTCAAAGCAGCTGGTTGCCAGAAGGTTAGCGATAGTTTTTTACTAGGCTTTTTAGGGTTTTCATAGGAGTTGTCATGGTTGTCTCTGTAATGGTATGTTTAATAACTAAGTTTTCTTTTATATGGGGCACTGAGCTTCTGAGCTATTTGTAGAATACATGATTCTGAAATAGTTGACCCTGTTACATGGACATGCAGCTATAAAGTGAATCACATCATTACTGGAATAGTGTCCACATGCTGTCTGTTCTGAATTAACTATTGCAGAATGTTTTCTGTAAATAGCTGCTCTTGCTTTCCCCATACACACATGTAGACAAGCAGTAGTTACCGTAATACTGTGAATGTGATCTTGCTTTGCCAGCAAAGATGATAATTCATAATTTTCCTGGAAGAATATCAACATGAATTAACTTTTATATGTCATGTTCTCCCAGAGAGATAGGGGAAAATACTATTGATAGGCTTTGCCCAGAGTTTAAAAACAAAACACAACACAACACCTCAAACAAACAAAAAGAACCCACAACAAAAAAAACCCAAACCAAAACCAAACCAACTATGATCATATCACGATTTCTTTTATAACTAACTAAAGTACATCCATTGAGAGTTTGATTGAAATGCTTTTTTCAAGTTAATTGTATTCTGATATGATATCCTGGATACTAATAGGTTTGAAACAAATGGAAGTGTTTTGCTGACTTGGAACCCTAACTGTGAAATAGTGAAGTAAAACAGATTTCAGGATCATTTGTTACTGAAACTTCAGATTCATATGCCTAGTCCAGAAAGCACTTTTGTATTCAAAGTGTTAGCATAGTGTGAAATACTGATTCTGTTTTACTGCATCTCTTGAAATTTTTCTCAAAAATTGTTAACTCAGCTTCCAGACCTTGACTTTTGGGAAGGTGGTTTTTTTTGCTTACTATTTCACTCGGAAGTCAGTGTTGAAGGAAACGTTATCAGAATGTAGTGCTAATATAATACTTAAACCAAAACCTTGAATAGTTAGCACTACCAAGGGGAACATCAGAATAATTTACTATTAATGTAAATGTTGTTTACCTTTGTCTTGAATTTACCAAATAATAAATGTCTGTTAAAATATTCTATTAATAATTGTGTGCTATGTGTTTTAACTGTGTATCTTTTATCCTTAAAACAGCTCATCAGAGTCGTAACAAGCTCAATAAAAGTACAAGGAGTCTTAGCTTATGTTTGTGTTGTGCTGTTCTACTGTGGGTAAGTAAATGCATGCAACTGAAAAGTATTTACCTTCATTTGATAGGATATGCGAAAAAAGCTTCTGTTGATACTTCTAGGTATAAGTGTAAACACAGTTTATGTTTAGTAGAACATAAATGTAAAACACTTCTATGCTGATAAACTGGAATTGAGAGTGCAGATTGGTCCCTAAGTACTGTAACTGCATTGGGGGATTATAGCCCTCAGTAAGTAACTTCAGTAATGAAAATAACTAATGGAAAAATGATTGAAAGAATTTGACAGACAAGCACCATACCTCGGCATAAAAGGGGAAATTGAATTCTAAGGAGTGAACTTTCTATTAAAAGAGTGAAAGGTTCAATACGCCAACAAAAATAAGCACTTCAAGTGCTCTGAGCAGATCATGAATTCTCTCTGGTAGTTAAATGTAAGGTTTCTTTGTGTTACGAGACTGCTACATGAAAAAAAGTAAATGCAAGACTCACCTTTCTGGGAAGGGTGGGGGTCGGTAAGTAATCTTAATTAAGTAATATAATGTCCTATGGCAATTTGTTTTCCAAAACCGATGATTTGCAAGTATCCCTTCACTGCCAAGTCAATTTATACTTGTGTTATCCTATTCTCACTAGTCGATACATACTTCTGAGATGCACCTAGTTTGCACTGTCTTGAGGCAACCTAGTTGCACTTTAAATCCAATCTAGTTTGCATTTGCTATAGACTATACGGGGATGCCTGGTTTCTAAAAAAGCTGCATACTGAACTGTGTCAGCATTTGGTGTCTCTCAGTACTGATTGATGTTGGTGTCCTCCTAAATTCGATCATAAAGAATTCAAATTGCTGCAGCACAGAGAACTTGCCTACAGTATTGTGGGACTATCTCTTCCCTTGCCCTACCAAGTTGCGTTTGTAACAGACAGCAGCAAGACTTGGGAAGTAAAAGACTTCTTTTCAGCAGGTACATGGGAAGAGAGGAGGCTGCTGTTTTACAGTACCTTAGGAAAAGAACGGGATTACTGCATGGTTTTTATGAATAGATAGACTCTAATCTGGCCTCGAAGTGCAAAAAAAGGTAGAACTTGGTCTGATGTGTCTGGTCCGTATCAGCATGGAGACACATCTCTTTAGTGTTGGATAACTAGGACTTTGAGATACTGCATATAGGCCAAATATGAAAATGTTAGCCGTATTCCTCTGCACTGCACTTTGATTTCTTCCTCAGCGTACCACATGCTGTGCCCATCTTCTCCCTAAAGCCAGCTCTATACAATTGAAAGCATGAGCCCCCGATCATCGCATTCAAGCTGTAGTATACCAAGCTCAGCAACTTCGTTCTGCTCGGTGCTTTTTCCTTTTTCCCAATGTCTGTAGTAATTCCCTACATCTACTGTTCCACTGCTGCAGCCCAGTCCTGGATTTTTCCCTGTCTCTGTGGCTTGGAGGGTGGAGGGCAGGAAGAAGTAATGTGATTAATGTGAAGGCTTACATGCTGCTCTTTGAAGGCATAGGTCACAAGATTAAATACAGTTTGGTTTATTTTGTACTTACTGAAAAGTCAGAACAGATTTTTACTTCTGCCATGATCTCAGATTTGGAGCTAACTCACCTCTTTCATCTTTCAAGTAATTTTTGTTCTGAATGTAAATTTCAGCTTTTCATCAGGTTAGTATAGCATAGATACGTGAGAAACTATTTGATAAAATCTGAAACAGTTAGCTGGGCGAAGGATTGAGACTATAATGTGGAGGACATTGGCTTGTATTCATATTTAACAACTGTAATACTATAAGTTATACCATTCAAGAGTCTTGCCCAGCATATGCAACTTGAGTTTTCTTTTCTAGTATTTTGAACTGCAAACTTACATTGTTGTTAGAAGTTTGAGCCTGGAGTGGACTTGCAGAAAAGAATAAAGGAAAATTGCTAGAAACTCTTGCGTAGTTTTCCATAAGAAGCTGGAACTGATACAGTAAAGTGTTGATTTATGGCCTTTTCAACTTCTGATCTCATTAAATCAGTCAAATCACACTGTAAACACCTACTCACTCAGAACAAAAGCATGTAACATAAAAAGTGTAGGAAAAACACCTCTAAAACTTACTAAAAATGGAGGAGAGCTTCTCAGCTCTCAGAAACAAAAATCTGTCCTGATCACCTAATAAAATTGTAGAGAATCACAGCTTTCAGCTTGTATAAAGCGCTATCTTCTTTGTGGTTGCTTGGATACTAAAATGCCCATTTCTTCTGAGTACTGAAAGTGATCTGCTCTGCTCATTCTTCCATTTCTCTAAATTTCTTTTACAAGTAAATGTATTGCATAAAATTCCCTTAAAAGTGCAGTGTACTTTGTTTTTCTGTTTGATAAGTTCTGATTATATTACTGTAGTGAGAGATCGTGAAGCTGCTGCTGAAGTGTACTTGGGTCGCTTTACGATTAAGCAGTTAGACCCACTCCATGGATCTGTGAATGTTCACTTCAAGTCATCTTTTCAGTCTGTTAGTGATGTACATAATAAACAGATTTTCAGAGTAGAGAATGCATTTGGTTCACTTTTCTTATATAGGTTAATTTGTGTAGAGAATATTTATATTCATCCTACAGAGAACAGATCACTGTTTCCTTGTTGTTCTGTACTGTGTCTTCACCTCTGCTTTCACCTCTGGAGCAGACATTAGTCTGCGTGTCATGTAATACTAGAAATGGAATTTAGATTTCACAAAGCTCACTTAAGTTGTAAATCTAAAAGCACTTGATGGTAGATGAGACCTTCCTGTTCTTCAGATGAGGAGACAGGTATGAAAGGGACTTCACTGATTTGCTGAAGTTTGTGCTGCAAATTAATGACTTCGGAAAAGGAATCTGCCATCAACTGGACTGTATTATGATGGCAATGCAGTGCTGCCTCTTTGGATTTGTTAAGTTTTACGGACTATCTTTTGTGATGTGAAAAAGGACTTTTTATGATTAGCCTGTAATTCGTGAAACCTAGATATTTGCTTTCTTGTGGTTCAAAGTCCACTAGTGATCCTTGGCTGGGCACGCTTAAGACTACAGTTTTAACAGTAGTGCATTTAATTTGGACTTGCACTGTTGAGTACCCTTTTTAGTTCCATGTTTAAATATTTGATGTATTAAATGACTGCTTAACTGTCCTTGTAGTCCTTTTGTTAAACTATAATAAAACTCAATGTTTTTCTCTAGACACCTTCTTAATTTTTTTTTAAGCATTGAGTCTGAAACAAATTGTTAGGAAAAGGAAATTAACTTTTGATCTTGCTATTGAAGGGATTTAATTTGTTAGCTGATCCTTCCAAGAGAGCAGTAACTGTGCAATTATTTTAATATGAATAATATGCAATTATTTTAACATGCTAATGAAAATAAGTAAACAAATCCTTCTATTTTTTCAGGTTAATATCTCTAAAAGTCCTTAACAGTATTGTATTGCTGGGGAAATCATGTCAATATGTAAAGGAGGCAAAAATGGAGGAGAAGTTATTCAATCCTGTCCTGGCTGCCACCCCAGGGAAATCGGCTGGCAAACAGCAAAGCATGTTTAAATCTACCCAAGGTAAGGTTAACTGCCTTGTTTTGTTTTCAACTGTAATGAAAATGGATTTCAGACTAAATTTAATATTAAAATAGTGCTTGCTACACAGTAACCCTGTTGCTGGACCTTAATTGTACCATATCACAGCTGTGAACATGGGTCTGTAAATGTAATAGAATTTATTGCTTTTAATTCATGCTGCTTCTTTCAGTTATGAATACTCATGTCTCTGATAAGATCCCACCCTGATGAGTGGAGGTGATAGAAACATCAGAGCAGTACCACACTTCTGTTTGAAAATCATAATCATAGAATGGTTTGGGTTGGAAGAGACCTTTAAAGATCATCTAGTCCAACCCCCTCTGCCATGTGTCACTATGCAAATAAGTAAATATTTATGCATCATCTCTGGCAGTGCTGAAGTTTAATAAGGAAGCAGTCTATACGTTTCTTATGGAAATTAATGTAAGACATGGCACACAATAGGTATAATTACATGTAGTATTCATGAACACATTAATGAAAAGCTTTATGAAATCCAGATAGGAATTTCAGCTGGTCTCTACTTGCTTCATTTCAAGTCTGTGCAGCATGGTTTTCTCATAAAGGTCCTCAGCATTAGCAGTTAATACATAATTGGAATGGGGCATTACTATATTCCTGTGACACGTTATGGAGGGAAACAGAAACCTTCATTGTTCCAGTCAACTGAATTGGATTGTATATCTTCCTCTGTGAAGAGCTCAGTGAGAGCCCTAGAGAACTCAACAGTGAGGCTTTTATTGTGTTCACTCTTGCTTGCCAAAGACTTGAACAGCTTGAAATCTAAGGCGCTTATTAGTCGTCATAGTGTCTCGCCAGCAAGAATAGAGTTAAGAAATCTGTCAGTGTTTCAGTCATAAATCTCTCTCACCTGTGTCACATCACATCAGGCAGAAACCTGGTGCAGAGGTTTATTTTTAAATAGCTTAAATTCATAGAGTTGCTTTAGTTTCACCATGAAAGAATGTAATATGAATTGGTCTAAGCGTCTTTTGCATTTCATTAGGCAGCTATCATAATGGTAATATTTTAATTAAACATTTCTAGTACTACACTTGGATATAAGACCTAATAAGTCATGCTTACTTAGTTTGACACTTAAACTTACAGTAAATAAATCCTGAAGACCATTTTTAGCTCAAGCAGCAGCAATTTTACCAGGTCAGTCAGCAGAGATGCTTATTTCCTCAAATAGAAAAATTGAAAAGTAGCAATCAAAAAGCTTTTGCTGATTTTATTTAGAATATTCTTAACTTCCATCGGTGACTGAAAAGCTCAATTTTTAACAGTCTTTCAGAGTTTTTTATATGTTTTAACAGCTCTTTATTTACTAGAAACCTCAATTATGTGAAAGAATGATTTTACCCTCCCCAGCTTCTGTGTGTCTGCGTTATTACTGCTGGGCTCTGCAGTATTGGTTAATCCCTGTGTCCCACTTATCAGGTTTTTTTTCAATACAGTCTCTCAACCCATCTCTTACTAGAATGAGGGTGAGGGAATTAATCTGGTCTACTTTTTATCACCTTATACTGTAAGTCTATTTTCCTAAGATTTTTCACCTCATCCAGAAACAGTTTAAAATTTTGAAGGATAAGATTTTGTACTTGCTCTTGAAGGATAGAAGTTCTAATTACTGCTGATCATTTATAGACTGACCAGCTTTCTCTGGAAGCTTCCGTGTTAGAAAATACCTTTGTAACAAAGTTCTGCAATTAGCATTACTTGTCTCCGTTTCTCAATGCAAGTTTAGTACCTTTGACTTGCGTAAGACTGTAAAGAGTAATCCATGTACCTTCAAGTAGTAGATGGCATATTGTGAAGAGATGCTGTACAGGAAGGAGGTTTTGTAGTAATTTGGGTAGTACTGCCTCTCTGAGAAATAATGTTCCCTTGAGCTGGTCTGCAGTACTTTTCACATTAGCCAGATTTTTTTCAGATTCCTTTAGAAACAATAACTTGGTCTTTATGAGGAGATAGTAAATAAGAAAAAGTTATTTCCTTGTCATTTGCTTGTTCATTTTAATTATTTGTTTTAACAAAATGTGGAAACAATACATGGATATTACTTAGAAGTCTCTTAGGTTAATGGAGCCAGTGTTCAGTTCCACTGAAGTAAGAGGCAGGAATAAAAATAGACATCTTTAATAGAATTGCTTTAGGAGCCAGTGTTATTAAAGTGTGTAGCAGTGCATGAGTCATTTATTAGCTATCCCTAGAGAAGCCAGGTTTATTGTACATATGTAGAGGATTAGGCACATCTAGTTCCTGTTACAGAGATTCCTTTTCTTCATTTCAGTAGAAAATATTTGTGTGATTCACACAGTGACTGTCAAAAATCTTTTTGCCTAAGCCAACAAAAATGAGCATGTAAACCAGAAGAATGCAGTGTATGTCCTAACATCTGCTGCTTAAGCTCTTGCTGCTTATCTGAACTTCTGTAGAACTCATTTTCCATACTTCTACCAAATTAGAAAATGAAATCTCTTATGATAGAACTAAGATGCAGTAGTGGTTTCTACAAAACATTCTTCTGTTCCTTCTGCTGATCTCTTTCAGGACAGCTTTGGATGAATCTGGGTGTTACAGATGCATCAGTATGTCTGTGTTAAATTATTATCTTTGTAATTGTCTTCTGTTCCAACAGGAATTTCCACAGACGAAAATGGATCTACATCAGTTACCAATCAACCTGTGCATCAGAAGGAGAATACACCATCTTTACTTGTAACAAGCAATTCTGATCAATTTCTGACAACTCCTGATGGAGAAGAAAAAGATATAAGCCAAGACAGTTCAGAATTAAAACACAGGTCTTCAAAGAAAGACTTGTTGGAGATAGACAGGTTTACTATTTGTGGAAACAGAATTGACTAAGATTTTTTTTTTTTTATCAATGTGCTAAGGATACTGAGCTGTTGGGACAGCAGATGCTACCAGAATGGACAGTTGCCAAAACAGGAAGATAAATATTTATTTAAAAACTTAAATTATTAATGGCAAAAAAATATTAATTCCTTTCTACAAGTAACTTGGCTTGGTATCTGGTCAGGTCAAGTAAGTGATCTTTAACTTGCCTCTTGGAAAATGTGGTGGATCATGAGTCTCTAGCCTGGTGGCAGAGCTGCAGTATCACTTTTCTGGAAAACAGACTGGAAAAAAAGCATAATGCTGTTCTGCGTTACGAAACCGTGCTTCCAGAACATACTACTTTTCATGAAGGTTCCTCCAGTGTAAGGATATTCCTGGAAATGTATGACAACTTGACCGGAAGCTTGCCTTTCCAGTTACCTTGTTTTCTTAAACATCTGCAAGCAGAATTCAAAACTTGTGCTTATATCAACAAACGCATAAAGCATTGGTACATAAAACAGTAAGTCAAGATAGTTATTCTTGTCAACAAAAATGTTTTCAAGATGTATCTTGAAAATCTTGTAATCAGAATAAAATTTTGCCTTTAAATGAAAGACTTACTGCATACTATTTTATCTAAATACTAAACACGAAGGAGAGATCACAGTAAGGAAGGTTCTGCTTAACTGGGAAAATATGAAGCATAATAATTCCTTGTGTTGTGTGTCCTGCAAGGCAAATTATTTATAAAGTTATTTTTAAAAGCTGAGGATTTTTTTTGTTGCTGTAGGAAAAAATAATAAAGGGGCACTTCTGTATGTTGAGGAAAGGCAGTGTAAATTGCAGCAACTGTTGTGTTGGAATTGTATGTATGGCATTAATGCAGCAGAAAAGAATGTTACACTGCATTTTGAGTTTACTCTGGTAAGAATGACATCCGTGTATTAACTTGCCTAAGAACATGTCTATAAAAGCTCATAATGACAGCCAAATCATAATTATCCATTTTAATTGATTGGTTTTAGCCAAACTTAAGTAGATGGACTTTATCTATAGAAAGCATTTAAGCGTTACAATGCATCTTAATTTCTGGTGTGAGATGCAGTTTGGGGAGAACTGATGAAAGATGGTTTGGAATCCTGAGACCGGTAATGGAATAAATTTGAGGTCAAAGCTTAGGCTAGAGACTTGTATCAGAAGAGACCCTTTAGTTAATGATAAATTCTTTATATACTGTTGTTAAAAGACAGCATTAACTTCAGATGCCTTTCAGGTATTTAAGTGAGCACCAGTTTCACTTTCCAAGGGAAGGTATCATAAAAGTACTTCATGGCTGAACAAATGAAGACAAAATTTACTCTTTGCTAATTTCATAATTTGTCAGAGTGGGAAAGCCAAGGTTGAATTGGTTTATGAACATGTGAAAGTTTAATGTATATGCTAATCCCTGAAACTTGCAGGACTACAGTAACAGCAAATGGAGATGGTTGAACAGGGTTACCTGGTAACTGAGCAGACTTGGTAATGAGATAGCTTTGCCATACAGTTTAGCATGCTCTGCTCTGGTGGGAACATCTGGCTGCAGTCTTTCAGCCTCGCTCCCATCACGAGTAGCTGGAGTAACAGCCAAAATCTGTGGTTACGGTTCAGGGACAACAGTAAAAAGAAGACAACTTGTGCTGGGGAAGAATGATATTCTTTAATTTTTGATGTATTTTATACTAATTGGAGATGTTCACACATTGAAATTCAGATTATCTGTCAATTTGCTGTATCTTATGTTTGAATTATTTAGCAGTTGCTGAAGGAAGCTTGGAGTTGCTTTCATTTTTTTTCTGTTGAATGACATTCTGTATCAATTTTATAAGTGCATCTTGTGTGAAACTCAATAAAATCCAATTTTGTAATATTTGTTTAAAAAAGGAACAGTACAGCGTCAACATTTCTTTCTTAGTGTTCAAAGTTGGTGAACTTGCAATGTATTTACTGTATTAAATTCCAATTTCTGTAAAATAAGATTTATGCAAATGTGGGACATGAATATGCATAAGGACTGCATTATCAATGACTTCTGATTCATTTCTGTAGCAGTTGGGTTTTGCCGCTTGTAGGAAGAAGGTATTGATGCCAACCTAGTATTAATTTGTGTTTTAAAGGCAAAACACATGTAAATGGAAAAAATATGTCTTAAGGGAGTTGGAATTTATGCAGTCAGTTGCTACAATTGGACTAGTTATACCTACACAACAAAGCCAAATGTAACTGCAGTATAAGCTGAGGCAAATCCTTTACTGGGCACCTGGCAGTAACAGTCCAAGTCCTGGCCCAGATCCTCGTCTAGGGTGGGGGGTGGGAGGCTTTTGTTGCTTTGTTTGTACACTTGAATTGTGACAACTAGATCTACAGCAGTATAGCTGGGCTTCGGGATATGGCTCTTGCATCTCCGTTTCTCGTGTAGGCATCGCTTGGACTTACGGGTCAAAATAATTCAGTGATATACTTCAGGCATTGCAAGTGCAACACTTGCCGTTAAACACACTGAAAGCCTGGTAGGGGCCCAACTGGGCATGAAATATTGTTTTCTCTTGCTCCAAGCTCTCTAATTGTTCTCGGATTCTTATGTGATTAGTAGGGATTCCTTTAGTGTCCAGCAGAGCATCTTTAATGAAAGGTCACAGCATCATCTCTGCCCCTGGATGGTCCTCTCATAACACTAGAGGTGGCTGGAGGGGACGTGGGGGGAACAAACCACAAAACAAAAAACAAAGCCAGCAAGACCAAATTTGTCATCTGTAGATGCAGTTCTTTATTTCTTCAGGTTTTCTTGAAAAGCTGCTGTCTTAATAAATATCAAGTGAAATAAATAAGAGCATTAGAGGTTAAGCAGTGAATAAATTGAGTTCTTCAATTAATAAATCCCTCCAGAAACAAAATCTAGACTGTTCTGATTCAAGCAGTGATATTTCAACTAAAGTCACAGGTGCCAAATTAATTCCAAAAGCACACACTGATTACAGTGTATATTCATAATTATTATTATGCATTATGGGAGCTTTAAGGAACAGACATGTTTTCCATAGGATTATTTAATTAATCTTTTGAAGGCTTTCAGATGTTCGTCAGCCAAGCAGAATTTCTCCTCAAGCAAAATATTTTCACAATCACAGGTTCACTGTTCATTTTCTTGCCTCTTAATCTAGAGTGAGTTTGTTGAAACTTTGCAACTTTGTCTTGTTTGGTTTTGTAGTGCAAAATTTTCTATAAATATTCATTTAGAAGTAAGTTTTTGTAAGTCGGCATAGTTCTTAAGTCACTTGTTCAAGCCAGAATTTGCCCAGTTGTGGCTGCTGCGCCAGCTCAGCTGTTGGGCTACAATTCTGAATTTATTTGGTGGTGGTAAGAAAGGATGAAGGCAACTTAATTATAGCACAAATGTAATCAAACTCTGAAACTCCTGAAACCTTGCAATATCTTGTCTTACAAGCTGAGCTGCTCCACTGTGATTAAACTAGGAGTTGTACCAACTGTGTCAGTCTTGGGTAATCACAGCTTCAGAAATGCTTTTCACAGTTACTAAAAGTTTGTTCTTAGAGATTTTGCAGAGTAATTGCTCTTTCTTAGAAATTTGAGCTACGTTAATCTTGCTGACTCCTATGAAGCGAATAGTTTTGTGTACGTACTAGCAAAGGGGGCTGTAACAAATACTTTGAAAGTAGGTGCAGTGGAACCATCTTCAGCTCAAGGAATATATATGTATATATATCTCTATATAGTGGTATGAGATGCTTAGACTACAAAGGCTGTCAAAAACACCGATTGTATCATTTCTGTATGTCTTTTTCTCTAGGAGAATAGTATCTTTCACCACCCATGCCAACGAAGCCAGAGCCTAGCTAGACTTCTTTTAGGACTTCAGGTTTAGAACAGACGTTGCCAAAAGACGAGTTGTAAGTGGGATCACGAGTACAAACACCAAAGAGCACTCTTCAGGAAGCTTGCAGCTCTAGTAACAGAAAAATGCAAAATGATAATAGGTTTTTAAAATATTTCTCAATGTTGACCGAAGCAGTATTACTGTGTTTGCAATGAAATAAACTCAGATTTTAAAATGTGCCCTTACTGTGAATATGCTGCCCACCTGTAACTAGCAGCTGCTGTTCTAGGCTGTCATTTCTTCCGTGCATTACTACTTCGTAGGAGAGTAACGCTGTCGAGCAGAGCCAAGGTTTCACTTAGTTGAAGGCAGTTCTGTCCAACAGCCGAACTGCAGAAAGCATTGACCATCCCAGGGGGAGAGAGGGAGTCGATTCTTTGTGCGTACAGAGATGTGGGTTGCAGCAGCGCTGCCTTGGGTTCTCATCTTTGCAGGGTGACTTGATGGTTGGACTTGATGATCTTACAGGTCCTTTCCAACCTTAGTGATTCTGTGATTCAGGGACTTCAGTGCAGTTCTGTCATGAACTTCGCTAAATAAATCCTGTATTGAATAGGCAAACGCATTGCATGTGTAAGATGTTACATTGCATTTACAACTTTCATGTTTTTATATCAGAAATTACTTATTAATCTTAGATTGGTGGTATGAGAGTGATATTGCAAGGTAAGTATATTTTTAGTAGAACAATTTCTGGTGTTCAGGGAAGGCTTGGGTTTCGTGTTGGTGTTGCTTCTTCCCATCCCTACTCGGCTTGTTGGATGAAAGGAGTAACAAGTTTCTATGTATGTTGACTACTTTGAATATCAGGAGGAGTGTGTTCCTGTGGTTGCGCCATCCTGACCGGTGCTTATATCCTCTATTCCTGTTGAAAATAATTAAGCATCAAGGTAGTTCAGGAATCACTTGTTTGATGCTGACAGTTTAAAATAGGTAATTTGGAGAAGTGGAACTGGGGAGTCGTGGGAAGTGGGGCAATGACGCTTAAAATCCAGCATTGGGCCGTGCGTTGTTGGTCTCGGTGCAGTAAATGAGAACGGGAAGGTATTTGAGTTGATGCTAGCGAGCACGGTCCTGGTGACAGGGCTGACTGACAGTCCAAAATTTTCCCACTGATTTGATTTGAACTTGACATTCTTGCTAAAGGCAGCACTATAGCCATCAGCCAACTTCTCTATAGCCAAGGCAGGAGGAGCCGTGCTAAACTAGTCTCTTGGAAACAGGTCTTGAAGTATCAGGTGTATGTGTATCTAACCGTGAAGCTACGGGACCTTGTTTCCAGGTCAGTTAACACTTCGTGCCCATCAGACCCCTGCAAGGCCTAGCTGTTACACAAATGAATCTTGCGTTGAGGCTTGGCACTAGCAACTGATTTGAGAGAAAGTCCTTAATACAGTAACAGAGAAGGAATATATTAGGCTGATCCAAAAACTTGAGTCGTCTTTAAAATGACTGCGGCATTGGAGAGGGAGAGCAAATTCTGCTCCATCTGAGGTAATGGTTTATGGTGCTTATTCTGCCATTAGTGACCGAACGCTATCTTACCGCCACCCAGGCAGGAATAAAAGCAAGGACAAAGGCCATGGTGTGTATTTAATGAATGATTCTTGACAGTAGATGTTCTGCTAATGGCACCAGAACAATTTTGTGGAATTGATTTACCTGCTTTGTACATCTTATGTTCAAAATAGCAAATTGCGTGAGGTAAGGTTCAGCTTTTGGTTTGGATACATGTCGTTTCTTTTATTGCTCTTTTTTTAATTGATTTGACAAGTTTCATTTCTAAAACATTAAAATTCCGGTAGTCCAATCTTCATTAATGTCATTTTTTTTTTTTCTTTTTTTTTTTTTTTTTTTGGTCCTGAGGGGCCTGAGGGCAGTAGGTATGCTAAGCTCTCGATATTCTAACCAAACTACCAACTCTTAAGAAACAAAACTGCAAGCTCCATAGTTTCACATAACCACTGCAGGGAGCAAGATAATCTCCGGTTTCTCTCTGGTGTGAGCAGGAAGAGCACTGTGAGTGAGCGACAATGCACAGTACACTCAGTTTGCAGGTCTTAACAGTTTACCTGTAAATTCTCCTTACAGTTTAAACACTGAGGAAATGAGCTGGGTCTTAAGTCTGTTCTCCTTGTCATTTTAGATATGTCAGATTTTCATTGGTTATTCTAGTGTTTATCCAGGCCATAATCTGCAGGTTGGTGGTTTGGTTTGGTTTGTTTTGCTTTTATTTAAGACAAAAGACTGAATCTGTAGAGGAAAATATTTTCACTGGAATTTAACTTGAGAAGGGAAGCACTCTTGGACTATTAAAAAATGTTAGTTGTCTTATTTTTATAGAAATTACCTTTTCTTTCTCTAAAGACAATTGCTGGCTTTGGGTTTACCATAATATTCCAAGTAGCTGTTGGCAGCCTGTGGTGAATAGCGAGATGGGTATCAAATTATCAGTGTTATGATTTCACTAGTGGATAATATGAGTATGAGGACACCTGTTAACCTTCAAATGCAATCCTGCAATGGCTATGAACCGGAGCTGCCTAATTAACGAGATGCTGTGGCCTAAAAGCCACATGAAACCTGTTAATTCTGTTTAGCATATTGTGAGACATTTGAAAAGCTTTTCTAGTATCTTGAAGAGAAATTGTTCAGGATAATGTTTTTCACAGAAAAAAATAATCAGTGATTTTCTTCTTCTGGTTGGGCAGAAGCCTGTGTCATTTATATGGTTGCTAGTATGGTATGCTAATATGGTATTATATCTCTGGTAGCCTGTGTCATTTATATGGTTGCTAGTGATCTACAAAGAATACATGATTTTAGTTATCTTAAAAAAAAAAAAAAAAAAAAAAAAAAAAAAAAGAGGGGAGGGGCTGATAAATAACTTCAACCAGTGGAAAAGAAATTAAATGTTTGAAAATAGCTTCTGCAAATGTACAACTTCATATATGAAGTATAACAGTAGGAATGACATGCATTTGGGTGCATGTTCCCAGAGATGTGTTTGTGTATGTTCAGATGGTAGGGACAAAGTGTATGGTGAAGTCATCTTTCATTGTTATTCCACACTCCTAAACTGTGACATTTTGTCACTTCGACTGTCAGCTGAGCCCCTTCCAATCAACCGAACGGTCCCTGAATGAAATCCAGCTGTAACACGACTTACTGGCTGCTTTTGTTTCTCCAGCTGGACACCGGGTCCTCAAAGCATGTAGTTGCCTCTGCAAAGGTACGTGCTCAGGATTTGGGGAAGGTCTTCCTGAGCAGCATCTTCTGAGATACAAGACGAGAAGCCCTCATAGAGCGAGATCTGAGTATGTAGATGAGAACAAACCCCTGCTCATGGATGGGTGTAATCCTTGACTCACTGAGCTGGGGGTAGGAGGGGCCTGGCTTTGGGCACTTTATGAGAGCAGGTATTTCCTCTCCTGCGTTACACTGCCCAGGAGTCTGGCCAGCTCGGCTATGCTTTCCCCCTACTGATGGGTGCCAAGGTGAGGCTATGGCCTGGTGTGAACTCTGACGGGCTCTCTTGGACGTAGGTTGCACATAGAGAACAGAGCAGAAAATGGAGGCCTGTGTCAAAGCCCCCTTTGTAAACAGAAATAATGTGCCTTTGTATCACGGTACAGAAGCTTCCTCCTTGACCTCATGTTGTCGTAACTAAACGGTAGGTTTGCATCCAGAGAGCACGTTTAGAGAGACTTCTCTTGCAACTCAAAGCCGACAGCAGAGCGCTCAGGGGAGGGGCGAGGGATGGTGCTGCAGTGGTGATGATGATGATGGTGTGATTTGACTGGCACAGGAAAAAGGGCTTTGTTCCACTTGCCCCATGTGGGTTTGTGCATGGGCATGCAGCAGCCTGGCATACGCTGTGGGAGATGGGGGTAAGAATGGCTGAGCACCAGCCAGGGCCTTGCAGAAAGCAAAGGAGGCATTTTTAAGAGTTATCCTCCAAGTGCAGAGCTCCAGCCCTTCTGCTACTGGAAGATTTTAAGCCACTTGCCTTACTAGGACATACATGCACACAACAGTCACAGCTTTTAAAGAATCAGGGAAGACAGTCCAGTACACTAGGGTTTGTCCCCTGGGCGGTTCAACTGGTTTCTGCCCGCTTTGTTCCGGTACTCACTGCTGCACTTGGTTGTTCTACTTGTCTACTTTCTTTTAACCTTGTTAATCAAGCCGGTTTCATGGTATCAGAAGCTGGATAGAGCTATTTATTCTAGCTCAGGTCCTGTCCAATGCAGCGTCCAATTCATGTATAACCTGACAGATACTTCCTCAACATCTTCCTCAATCTTAAATGACAGAGATTCCACAACCTTGAACAGTAAATATGTACACTGCAAATGCTGTTATTACCTACTATCTGTTTTAAGTCTTCCTTACGGAAATTTAACCCCTCCTACTTTCTGTCCATCCTGGGCATGGAGAATAAATTCCACATTTTCTTCTCTCTCTCTTTTTCTCTTACATCCTTGGCAGCTGAGACTGCTTCATGTTTCCCTTCAGGCTCCTTTGAAGCCACCCCAATAAGTTCAGCTTCTTTTTGTGTGAGCAGCTTGTCCCGTGCTCGTCCTGGGCACAGAACTCAGCTGATGCCTTCCTACCCAGCTGAGCCGAGCCCGAGGATTACATCAGTCAGCTTTTAGTTGCTGTATCATAGAATTATAGAATGCTTTGGGTTGGCAGGGACCTTAAAGATCATCTAGTTCCAACTCCTCTGGTTGGAAGGTCCCTCTGGATGGCATCCCTTCCCTCCGCCATGTCGACTGCACCACGCAGCCGGGTGTTGCCAGCAAACTTGCTGAGGGTGCACTCAGTCCCACCGTCCTTGTCACTGACAAAAATGTTAAGCAGCGCTGGTCCCAAAACCTTCTGCCTGAGAATCCTGGAATGGGATTTACCTCTTAAAAACAGGATGACACTTCTGACCCAGGAGAGTTTGAATGCACTGCGAGATCTATATACTTTCTATAGAACTGCCTAATTGTTCCTAAGCCTGCATTCATGCTGTAGGGTAGTGCTCCAAAATGTAAATTCCTGTATTAGAGCGGCTTGAGTTTTTTACTATCTGTTTCTGTGGTTAGTCAAGTCTTTTTTGAACTTCTGTCGTGTAGTGTATTCACAGCCCTTCCTTTACCTTCCTCTGGCACCAGAACAACGCTACTGATTAAAAACACTGAATGGCAATGGAGCATGGAGAAACCTCAGCAGAATCTTACTGCTGTGTGATAATGGCCTAGTGATAAATACTCCCCAAGCAGGATTTCCCAACAAGCTTTGTCAACTGCTCCAAGCAATTTCAATCTGTACTATGTTTCCTTAGTGAGAGTATCAAAAGCCTCATGAAAATCAACATATGGGGTATTTGCTGCTTCTCACCTTATGGTGTATTTCAATGATGAAGGGAAATGCACTGGTTTGAAATGATCTGACAGATTTATGTTGGCTTTCATTCATCATCATGCTACTAAGTGCTACTTCAAGCACTAAAAAAAACCAAAACTCAAATCTGATTACTTGCCCAGAAAAATTCTGGAAGACTGCAGTTGGTTTGATCTATCGCTTCCTTTTCCCCTGTTCTAAAGATTGCTCTTTTAAATCTCAAGAAAATTGCTAACAACTCTGTTAGTCACTTTTTGGAGTTTTTTTGTTTTGCTGCCCAGAATAAGACCTAAACTGAGTGAAAAATCTTGCATACCTCAGTACTGATGTGCCGGGATCCCTATGAGTCCCCATGAAACTGCCAGTGGTATATTTGGCAGGGAGAATGGTGGGTTTGTTCTGCTGTGTTTTGTCCTTGTGTTGTGTTCCCACAAACAAGGTTGATATGGACCTAGTAAGCTCTCATAATATGCTGTGCAAAGTCTTACTAATGTGCCTTCAAGTATCTATAGGGATAAAAGGAGGAAAGTGATAACCTATCAACAGAATCGATGTTTATCGAAGGACATAGAGGACACAAAGAGGAATAGGGAAGAAACAAGATAAACCTCTGAATTGGCCAGCAGGTCAAGGGAGGTGATTCTGCCCCTCTACTCCGCTCTGATGAGACGCCCCTGCAGTGCTGTGTCCAGCTGTGCAGCCTCAGCACAGGAGAGACATGGAGCTGCTGGAGCAGGTCCAGAGGAGGCCACAAAAATGATCAGAGGGCTGGAGCACCTCTGCTGTGAAGAAAGGCTGAGAGTTGGAGGGGTTCAGCCTGGAGAAGAGAAGGCTCCAGGGAGACCTTACTGCAGCCTTTCAGTACTTAAAGGGAGCCTGTAAGAAAGATGGGGACAAATATTTTAGCAGGGCCTGCTGAGATAGGACAAGGGGAACTGGTTTTAAACTGAAAGAGGGGAGATATAGGCTAGATATAAGGAAGAAATTCTTTACAATGAGGGTGGTGAAACACTGGCACAGGTTGCCAGGAGAGGTTATACATGCCCCATCCCTGGAAACGTTCCAGGCCAGGCTGGACGGGGCTCTGAGCAACCTGATCTAGTTGAAGATGTCCTTGCTCACTGCAGGGGGGTTGGACTAGATGGGCTGTAAAGGTCCCTTCCAGCCCAAACTATTCTATGATTCTGTGTCCTAATGGCCAGTGATGAGGAACAAGAAAGCTAAGTCCTGTCAAATTCAGCCAGGCAAGGCATGGTCCCCCCATGACCCCTGAATGCAGAGTGAGGGCTGCAGCTCTGCCTCTGTCCCTGTCCTTTGCCAGCTCAGGGAGAGGGAGCAGCCTGAAGCTTGGGCAGTATTCAGGCATCTAAAGCATTCAGTGGAGGGATTCCCCATTTTCCTTCCTGTCCTTCCCTTGGATTTACAATAACAACCTGATCTGTTCTAGTCCTTAGACTTTAGTCCAGATTGAGCTGTTATTGTTTACAAATGGGCTCCTGTCACTCTTTTCCTCCCAAGTCTTACTATTCCTCCTCATCCTGGAAAGTTGGCAGGCAAAGAGGCTTTCCTCATCAATGGGATTCCCATCTTCCTCAACAGCTCATGCACCGTCACCCCATGGCTGAGGGTGACAAAGCCATCCTGGAAACATCATCTGTGTGCTTGTCTCCAGGAAGCAT
Source organism: Podiceps cristatus (assembly GCA_000699545.1). Classification (NCBI taxonomy): domain Eukaryota; kingdom Metazoa; phylum Chordata; class Aves; order Podicipediformes; family Podicipedidae; genus Podiceps; species Podiceps cristatus. The sequence continues at coordinate 22,750 of KL264393.1, read as the reverse complement.
TTGGCTCCACTTGATCCTTGAGCAGAAGGATTAGGCTTCACAAGTCTAGAGCACTATCACCACTGCTTTCTCTCTGGTTCAAGCCTTTTTTGAAAGTATCTTAGTTGAGCAGCCAGGGTCACTTGGTGCATGACTCCTGGTTGTCTTTGTCTTCTCCAGAGCCTTTGAGGCTTGAGTGCCAACAGAGACCCCATCTCCTGGGCAGGAGCCCTTCTATTGTGCCCAGCTGAAAGTCTTCCAGTCCCTGCTGCTTTTTCCTTACAGTGATGACTCTGAAATGGTTTTTCAATGAGGCATCTGTTGTTTTCTGCAACAAGGAGCAAATCCTTACTGGCAGGATATTGGAGCGGCAATTTAAACCATCTTTAACCTGGTGGCTACCTGTTAAGAACAGAAGCAGAGGAAGCCTGTGATATGTTCATACCCTTTCTCCTTACCCTAGCAGATAGAGCGAGCAACGAATCACTTTCTTCATAACATTATTTTTAGTGGAAGACTGTTATCATACCTCTTCTTGATCATCTGTTTTCCTAGACTGAAGTATCTTAATGTTCTTTTCTCTAGAAATTTGTCCGCATCTTTAAAGTGTCATCCCTGGGAGTGGAGGCAGTCCTCCTGTCAAGGCTTCACTGGGAACAAAACCAACAAAATAATGATCCCCTTTCCATGTTATACTCCTATTAATGCATCCTATTGTTGATAAAGCAAATCTTTAAGTTTTCTCTATCAGCATAAACTTTGGGCATTTCCCATGTAGCAGTATGGCCAACTGAACCAAGTCTGGGCTGGACTTTGAAAGGATTTAGATGCTAATCAGTTCTATTTAGGCACCTGAATACTTTTAGAAAACTGATCTATTGAGACTGTCACTTCTCTTTATTAAGGTGTAATAGCCATAAATATGGATTAATGTTTTTCCTTTGGGACCCCGATGCCTTGATTACAGATAATCAAGTTTCACGTTTTTGAAGACCTGAAGTAGGCAATTAAGATGCAATACTGGCTCCACTTACAATGTCACTTTCTTGACATGAAATCCTAGATGTAGTGCTGTGAAGGACAGATGAAAGGTGCACGTTTTGCCTGATTTCCTTTGCACTTCAATAGTCTTTACATTTACACATCCAGTGAGGTGTCAAAGATTTGGATGTTATATTTTTGGATGAGAACTGAAATCAAATACTTCAGGCAAAAAGTTAAGTCTCTGAGCCTGCACTCAGCAAAATACCAGTGGACCACAAAGAATCAGAGAGACATACTTCACCCTGACAGGTTTCCTGCACAATGAATGTATTTTATACAGTGCTAATTTAGTGTCAAGACCTTGCTTTTGTCTATAATATCTAATGACAAAAAACTGCAGTCAAATACTTATTTAAAAAAAAAAAACAACAAAACACAGACAAAAACCCCAAACAAAACCAAAACCTCACAAAACTCCACAAAACCCACTCCATGCTGTCTTTTCAAGGCAAAGGATTGAAATTTCCAGGGCACCGCAATTTACAAAAAATCTTCAAAATTATGTGGGGCAGCTCCTCAGTTCTAGCTGACTTTTCCTAATTAAAACAAATTCAATTAGTAATTCCTAGTTTGTAAATTGAAAGCACCAATGTATCTTGCCCTTCAATGCAGTAACATTTAAAGATACCTTTAATCTGATGTAATTAATTAGGAAATATATTATATTGCCCTAGGCAACTCTCCTAGCAAATGACTGGCACTACTTAAAAGCTTGTGTCTGCTTGAAAGTGATATACATATTAAAACATATACCCCAAATTCTGTAATAGCATTCACTTAAGCTACAATTCTTTCTGCTGTTTGAAATGTGCAATAAATCCCTGTGCAAATATAATACCATGCTTTCACATTTCAGACAATAATCTCAAACCCAATAAATCTCAATTAAGCTTCACAGCAGCACTTTCTCCCACAGTGGGACATAAAAGACTATTTCTGCTTAAGAAATTAATGAAATGAAGTACAGGGACTCTAGCTCGCTGACCCAAAGTCTGATTCATAGTAAGGAACAAGGCCAGAAGGACCTGTAACGCTCGTCAGTCCTACAGAACAGCACTTCCCTGAGGCAAAGGAAATCGTTTTATTGTCATTGTGTTGGGTTTGATCAAGGGAATGTGCAAAGGTATTTCAAGCCCTGGGTTCAGGATCATCCATTCACTATGGATAAAATTCTGAGCAGGTTCTCCCCTCTCTGAAGCACCACGATCAATACACACCATGAGATTTTAAAAAAAAAAAAAAAGGAAAAAAGTTTGGATACCACTTTCTTTTCTTGGACCTCCAGGACATCATCATTATTATTATTATTGTTATTTTTATTACAGAAGCTTTTGTCTGTAACCCTAAGAGCTGGAAGATTTTTTGCTACAATAAATACATAAATTGCAGATTGTCATGCAATCAGAAGACCCCAGGAGTTCCAGCCTTATGAAATACAGCGAGTATTGTGAGACTGGCAGGACTGCAGTGGAAAAATGAGGCTTGCCACCTTAACTAAATGTTTTCTCCCAGGGTGAAATGCTCCACTACTGAAGAGAACCCACAGAATAAGTTTCGCATCGCATTACCATATAATTATACAGGCTTATTAAAAGCAATCGTAGTAAGAACTGAACAACTCCTAATTCCCATCTCTGTCATGAGCGCACTAGCGAGTGTTGCCTTGGCTGTGTGTGCAGCTTCAATTCAAGGCATCAATTAGAACAGACCCTTTTATGAACAGGATTAGCTGGTATTTGGCTTGCAGAACAATTTACTTTGAGTGAAAAGTTGTCACAAGTTGTTGAATTTACAGTCACATACAGCTCTCTAGAGCTAATAATAATCTGATAATGCAGATTCCTTCTTCAATGTTCTTTCCTTCTTCAATATATATCTGAGAATTCTTGAATCTACATCTTTTTCATTAAATAATAGGTCTTCCTCTTTCCTGGCCTCATGTTTTCTCAGCGTCCTTAAATGGTACAATTAGAGGTGAGAAGGCAGGTCTGCTCCGGATATGATGTATCATTGGGCCAAATTTAGTATGGCAGCCAAAAAACAATTGTACCACTTAGGTGAGGTAAAGTATACATTAATCATATTTACCAGTTAAATTCTGATTGTGGCAGCAGTTCTCCACAGTTCATCTGGCAGGAATGTCATTGGCTGTAGTAGAAAGCTAACAGTAGAATTTGGATTGGGTAAGTACTGGAAGAGCATCTTTTCTCTATTTTCCTTCCACTCAAGCAACATCCTCCAAAACACATCAGTGTCTAAGCCTGTTGCCCAGTCCTGGCCTAGAATTTGTTCTTCAAAATGTAATGAAACTCAGCACTAGTCATGTGTGGAGGATGTGCTGTGAATGCATTTGCCTCGCTAGCAGGAGTATTTGATACTTGATAACGGTAGCTGTACTGAGTCGAAGCTAACCACCGCATTACGGTCAGGTCACATTGTGTTAGGGGAGACATCACCATGCGTCGGGAATGACCATCACTATGCAGACAGCTGAGGATAGTAGCTGATGATCTGGAAACTTGACTTGCATGAGTACCGTTTGCTTCTAGCTGAGGCTGAATGGGAGCATGAAAACAAACCAGCACAGCAATGTCTCCTGTGGTAAACCAGGCAGTTTTCATCTGTTCATTACTCTATTGACAAATCAGTTGAAACTATCTAACTCAGCTTTAGGCTGGGGTTTTGACAGGCCATTTCTCTTAAATGAACTCTTTGAGTAAGTTGTAGTTCAAATCTATTTGTTTTCAAGAAAAATCACAAAATGTAAATCAAACAGTTCTGTTTCAAAATCCAAACATAATAGGCCTGTATGGTTCTGGTGTATAGAACTGATCAAAGATTCAGTAACACTTTGAAACAAATGCTGTTTCTCAAATATTCCTCAATGCAAACACACTAAATGTTCCATTAATTTCAGAAGGCTGTATTAGGAGGCTTTCTTAGGAGAGTCTGAAAGCAGAGTAACACTCACCTTCGTTGTCTTGTTCATGATAATGCAATGACAAGCCCTAGAGCAGCAAAGGCCATTGTGCAGATTTCATACAGGAATTACTTAACATCATCACAGGTTTCACTCTGGATTGCTGCACGACTGAATCAAGACAGTGAAAGATCGGAAAGGTCTTTCAAACTGTTTTAACTGCAGGAGGAAACAGCATAGATGCATCTTTAATGCGATGCTGCTTGTTGACAAAGACTCTGGCATTGTTTAGTGGAGCCTGAGAAAGATCAAACAGGATGGTGATTCCTTTCTAACATCTCACAGCCTTACAGCCAGCGCCCTGGCCCAGAGCCCTGTCTTCACAGACTCTCTTTTAGGGTCCTGCTACATGTGCTTTTGCAGCTGTCCCCAGGGCAGTCCCCACTGGCTTCCTCTGAGGTATTTTGCCTTCTCTCATGCTCATACCTACACCTACGTAAGCAACACCCAAGTGAGCTTTGTGGCTTAGCCTTGCCCTTAATAAGATTCATAGAGTTTCCTCTTTAAACAGATACCACTTCTGAAAACACGTCCACTTTACTTGTTACTTTACTCTTCCCTTGTTGGGTATGGTTAAAATGGGGTAAATCCAGGTAACTGGTGGAAAGAAGTGAGTTTGAATTAGGCTGCCAAGGCTTGCTGTGGGGCTTCACACACCAGTTCCAGCACACAGTTTCCTTCCTAAACAGTGACCATCCTTTGAACATCCAGCCCCTCATCTCAGCGTGTTTGTTTCCTCTTACAAGGCCCACCGAACACCTGAATACTCTCATTTAACTTAATGGTGTCTTATTTAACCCAGTGGTTCCCACTGTGGGTTTACAGGAGAACCAACCATGGCAGAGCACAATGATCACCAGAGAAAAGGACAGTGCTCGAGCATACCAAACAGCAGCTGCCTTTCTGAAGAAGACCCTGATTCACTGGCAACAGTGGAGAGTTGGAGATAAACATGACTGTGAATTAGTGCACAAAGAGGGTTGTCAAGGATTTCGTATTTCCAGTCACTTAGGACAGCTTTTTCCAGAACATCTGGTGTTGATACTAATAATCTCTCCCTCTTTGATCTTACCATTTTTTACTGCTTATTCCTCTCTCGCACAATTAGTGCAAGTTGTTTGTGCCCTTTTATGGCCACCGTATGTTGGAAACCTGAACTCTGCAGGGAGACTCCATCAGCGCTGCACAAGCTGTTGCAGTGTTTGAACAGAGCTGCTGGAGTTCTGCCAAGGGAGGTTGCTTTGGACCCATCCTGCTAGATTTGCCTCTGTTTCCCAGACTCTGTAATATTCCTGATGGCTCTAATGATCAGGGAAGACACTTGCACACAGGCAAGCAAGAGGTAGTTCATCTAATCGCCACTGATCTTCAACAAGTGAGAGACTGAGCTGGAATCTGAGACCTGTAAAGGACTCCAGGGAAAAACTTTCCAGGTTTATGTGCTGCTCTGTCCAGTTGTTGTTTGATGTCCAACTCAGAATATTCAGATAACAAACATATTATTTTGACAAGAAGCCCAGTCAATTTCCAATGTTTTTGTACATATTTTGTCCTGAAAATTTAAGCCTCTTTGTATCTGGGATGTATAATATTCTGCCAAGTAACTTCTCTGTTTTCAACCTACAATTGCACTACAGGTGATGTCAGTGTAGGTCTGCACAGCCACAATTTTCTGAATGAGTCTTGGATTCCTTCAAGTAGAAGGGACTGTAGTCCTGCTCTGCCAAGGGCTGCCCAAGCTCTAGCTGTCTCTTAGATGCTTGCCAAAGGTAAAGATGGAGCACTGGGCTCCATTTCTGGACGTCAGACGTCCCTTCACGTGGATCTCCCTTACGACAACCGCTGGTGAATCAAGGGTAGCCCAGTGTGGCGGGCTAACAGCGGTGTTGACACTGCTTCATTGAATGATCTGTGCTTAGAGCTGTCCTTACTTTTGCTTTGGCTAGTATCATGGCTAGGTTTGAAGAGTCTGGCCCCACCAAAAAAAAATGTTGTGTAGAACACAACTTTATAAAAAGAAAGGGTGCCCTTGATTTTGAGAGCATGAAGGAGCTCTCCCTGTGCAATTAATGCCATAAGGAAGGCAATATTCACCCTTAATCAGTAATAGAGGGATGTTGAGTGATGAGAGCATGGTATGATATGGATTATCACATTGAGTGGAAGTATCATATGAGTGCACGTACAACTCAAATTTCTCTAGTCAACCAAATTGGAGGTAGAAAGAAAGAAACAGCCATAGTGGATGAGATGCCAATTAAATAAAATCATCTTTTTTTTTTTTTCATGGCATAGTACAACTAGGTGCACCCAGAAAATACTGAAAGTATGATCTATGTTGAACAAAAATATCTCTATTTCTGTGCAACTAGAAATTAAAAGAACTGATTTTTTTTTTTTTTTTTTTTTTTTTTTTTTTTTTTTTTTTATGTCTTCAGGTTGCATATTGCTCCAGACCACAGGAGGGAAGATGTCATCTTCCCCCTTTAAGCTGGTTATAGACTGGACTGTTAACACCATGAATACTGAAGACTATATTGCAGCCTGATCCAGCTGCCAGTTTGAGGATAGACTTTTTTTTTTTTTTCATGTTCTTCCAAAAAGCTAATGGGAGAGGTTTCACCATTGTTATTTTCTTGGGGAAGAAAAAATTCTTCCTGCTCAGGAAGAATTCTTGGAGAATTGCGTGAGTGAGATTTATCCCTTCTTTTTTTTTTTCTTCCTTTTCTTTCAAATGTTATTTCTGTGCCTTTAAGCAGCTTTGCACTGTGAATCACATCTATTTTGAAACTTAAAGAGAAAGTTTTACACAAATACTAGTTATGGAACCTGAATCCTTATCAGCAAGACTCAAATCCCATTAGTATTGCATTTTGTATAAAATATTCAAAATTAATTATATATAGTTGTAGGGCAAAGGAGGAGTAAATTCATAAACAGGAAAAAAAAAAAAAAAAAAAAGTAGGAAACATGGCCTGAAGTCTTGGGAAGGTATGCATAGTGAATAGGCAAGTGTGCTGTTGAATTTGGGTATTTTATGTAGGTGGATGATGGAAATGCACAGAACTGATGTGTAAATAATGCACATACACTTACTAACTCTGACCCATTGCTTCTGAAACAGAGGGGAAGGTACCGGGAAGAGCCTGACAATAATGCTCAAAATAAGTCTCGCATACAGCTCCCAGCAGCCATTACAAAGGCAGACTGACAATTTGGGAATTGCATTTTGATGATTCCTTCTCCCCTCCTGCCCCTACTCACCACGAGGGGTTTCTTGTCACTATATGGATGGGGGCATCCAATGCATGACTTGTTCAAATACTGAATTTTTCAGTTGCTAGAGGGTAAATTCACATAAAACATGTGTCCTTGTTGTGTGCTACTACTGTTGTGTGCTACATACACAGTCTAATTTGTTTATAAAATCTCAGAGATGGACATGTGCTGTAGATGAATCTAAAAGAACAGCTGGCTCAAGCTCGATGCTGTGGATTGGAAATACTAATTAATGTTTTTCTAAAGGCTGTATCTCATACTGCAATTCACCCCAGGACTAGGGGAAAAAAAATATTTATTCACAACAAGAGACCAAGCATTGCAAGTGTTCATATGCTACTGAAACCCTCACTCAAAAGCAGCACAAATTTACCCTGAGCTCTTCCTCTGCATCCCCAGAAGTGTTCCAGGCCAGGTTAGATGGGGCTTTGAGCAACCTGGTCTAGCGGAAGGTGTCCCTGCCCATGGCAGGCAGGTAGAACTAGATGATCTTTAAGGTCCCTTCCAACCCAAACCTTTCTATGATGATACCACATCCCTAAATGGCTCTTTGCAATGGATCACAGTGTTTGTATTTGGGGCAAAATGATTGTAAATACAGAAGGCAATAGGCAACCAGTTTTCCTGTATCCTGATATCTACTGCCTTTCTGCTCTGGTAAGTGCAGTGGTCTTGGCAGTAGAAGAAGCCCCAGATAACCCTGCCTGGTGGGAACATGAAGAACTGTCCCTTCTCAAAGCGAGGCCCCACACTAGGAAGTCTTTCTTCAGACCCTCCCATAATGTTTTGGTAAGTAAAAGTAACCAAGTCTTATGAAACCCAGAGAAAATAACTCCTCTGAATATTTTTCCAATTACAGAGGACAAGAAAACCCCACTTGCCTTGTCTTTGGTCTCCACAGATGAGCTGGGGGGATTTAGATTAAGGCTTAGGTCTTCCTCCAGTTGTCAGCAGTGTTCTGGCCTTTATTTCAGCCTCCAGGCTCCAAGGCACTAGGACTCCTGCCGTCCTGGCAAACCTCAACCAAATAAAGTAATGCTGTGGCTTTGGTTGCCTCCCATGAGGCTTTTTATTGCCTCACTGGCGGTGTCACCCTTCCTTGCTGTTCATTGAGAGAGCTTCAACATCCTTTCCCTTACTGTGTGTTAGTAAGACTGATGGAAGATCTTACCACAGTACAGAACCCAGAGCTCCGTCCCTGTCTGAAACTCTGTCTAACAGAATTGATAAAGGAGTTAAGTCTTCCAGCAAGCACCTCAAATAGTTGCGATATTCATCTTTGGAGATGATGTATGTTCTGCTCTGGATACGGAAAACTAGCTCCCGTCCAGTGCATTCAGAATGGATAAACAAGTTGTCATGCATAACTTTAATGGTGAAAATAACTTTGCGTGGGTGACAGAATGAGGATAAATGCATTTAATATGAAATCTTGTTATATATATGGATGCATAGGCTGTATTTCTCATACAAGAAAGCATAATTTCTAAAGCATTTTAAAGGTTTTTATAGCTCCAGTTCTGCTCCAAAGAGAATTCACCAGAATGTTTGGAAATGCTCCCCTTCTTGTAGTGGCCTAACACATGGGCAAAACAGGCAGTTGCTGAAGACAGAAGCCTGAGAGGGACAGCAAAGGCCCTACAAGAGGCAGCCACTGCCTCCTTTGCCTGCAAGAAGGGGAAATGCTGCTGGTGGTGAGGGTTTAGGCTGTGTGGGGCAGGGGCAGCTCTGCCCCACTCTTTGGTGGGAGCTGTATCGAGGAGATGTCCATAACTAAGAAACAGAATTTCAGCCTCCTCTACCCCATTAAGAAGACTTGCATTGGCCTTGTCCCATCCTGACCCCTGTGAAGCTGAACCTCTGTGCAGGATGCGAGCCTGCGTTTGTAACCACGACACTCAGATCTCAGCTGAGCTTCTCCAGTGTTGCAGTGGGAGCAAATAAAAGTATAAAATAGTGGCTAATACATATTTGGTATCTTCTGCCCTGATGTTAATAGCCATGATAGCTGCACAGTGTCACACTGAAGGCAGGCTTTATCTCAGTCAAAATATGACAAAAGGAAAAAGCACTCAATGACGCTGATGCTGTAATTTCATTTCTAATGAATATTCTACTATCTGAAACAAAAGCTCAGCACTGCCAGAGGGTTATTGCATGGTTATGACTAATATAAACAAGTATTCAAAAGTGATTCTTCCTTTGCAAGCTGATCCCATGCTGTATTTACCTAAGCCATCTCTTCTGGGGGTAGCTTGGTGACACACTTCAAGCATAAGAATCACTAAACTAGATTTAGTCATGCATACTTGAGTCACAGTCTGGTGTTACTTAATTTAGTACAGGCCATTAAATATTTTTACCTCAGTATTAGGGTCAGGACAGGAGAACTAATCAAGTGAGATTCACTGAGGCTTTATATGTCATACAAAGTACTCAGGCTAATCTTCCACACTCAAACTTACTCCCCATCCCATAGGATCGAAAAAGAAATACACAGGGGTCACATATTGCATCTATATACACATCTATTTACTAGTGAGTTTGGTGAGACTAGTGTGCATGTGTACAAGGGCAATATTAAACATTAAAACCATTGTTATGCAAAAGCAAAGCATTTGAGGTGAGAATAAAGATGTTCAAGGTGAGAATTCGGATGATGTTCAAGGTGACACCCAGAGCAGAAGTGCAGAATCCCCAGCCTGGTCTGACCTGAAGATGTTTTGTTGGTACAGGTACAACATGGATGCATTGCAGTGGCAGAAAATACTTACTTCAGCGCGTCTACCTTGGTGCAGGATATGTTTCTTGGGGTTTCAAAGCACAAGATTTATTAATATATTAAGAGAGAGTTACACTGGTGGAAATATCCTTGCTACACAGAGGCCTCAAGTAAAAAGACGTATTTGGCACAATTATTTTAGAAATCTTAATCTATTTAGCCTCTTTAGTATTCATCTTGTTAAACATGTACAGCACTAAATGAATTGGTGCTACTTAAATATTTATCAGATGTCTCCCTGCATGTTTAAATAGCAAGCAGGCAGCCAGTCATAAACATCAACTTTTTTTTTTTTTTTTCCCAACATCCGTCCAGGATCATCTACATTTCCTCTTTTCCCCTCAAAGGCTCAGCATCACAGTCACCCCATTGCCGCCGCATGGGGAACAGCAGGGCAGGGTTGGCAGGCTGCTCAGGAGCAGGCTGGGAGCCTGGGACAGAGCCTGGGACCCCCCTTGGGACCAAAACCCAAGACCCAGGCACAGCAGCGGGTCCCCTTCCCCAGGCTGCAGGGCTGGCCCTCGGCTCGGCCACCTCACCCGGTTACCTGGTGCTGGTCACGGCACTGAGCAGGCATTTCAAAGCATTTTTATTTGGAACGAGTTTTGTTTACCTCAATGATTCCAAATCTCGCCATGGCTTCAAACTATTGTATTATTATAACCTTTTGCTGCAAATAAGCTTTAAAAAAATGGTTGGGATCATTGCTAGGAAGCTTAAAAGCAGAAAGAAAATCAGTCAACTATTGTAACATGAATTACAAACACACAGCAACAACCATTAACACAGACTTGTCCCACACCCCATTCCCACTGGTGACTAAGGTACATTTTAACATAGCAAGAGTTTGTGCCAGGCGCACGCAGAGAATTGTAATTAGAATTTGTTTCCAGCCGTGTTGTGCACACTGCAGGCACCAGCCAAGCATAAACACACGTCCTCCCGCAAAACGCTGGAAGAGGAAATCGAAGCAAAGGGTCCTGACGACAGCATGCTACAGATCTGGCTTCTGATGCCAAGAGTGTAAATCCCACAGATTCACTGGGTTCAGCGAAGTTAGTTTCTGAACTCCCTGCTTCAACTAGCGCGAGCGGTGACAGGGCCAGATACACAACCATTTATATTCTCCACTTCAGTAGCATCTTCCCCCTGAAGAGTCATGCACTTCACAAGCATCATTTCCCTTTTACAGACAAGGAAATCAATGAAAACAGAGGTTATAATAACTTTTAACTCCTAGTTTTGTGCTATTACCACAAAACCATACTTAACCCTGCTCTGTGTGCAACTGAGAAAACTGATGGCACATCAATCTTTTCATTGTATCCAACAGAGTGGTTAGATATCGGTAGTTCAGAGCCAACCTCTGATGGCATTTCAATGAAGGGCTTTTGGGACTCAGTTCTGTGCCTCCCCATAGTTTCCTCAATGATATAGATAAAGGAGTGGAGAGCGTCCTTATAAAATAAGCAACTGATGCCAATTTGAGAAACTCAGTAAGCATTTTGGAGACAGGATTATTCAAAATAATCTTTATAAAATTGGAAAGTCCTAAATCAAATATATGAAATTAAAGAAAGAAATGTGAAAAGGAGGGAAAAAAATCAAACACACAAAAAGCCCGCAGGAAATACCTGTCTGGGCAGCAGTACTGCCTAAGAGACTCTGGATACTTCAAGGACCAGCGCACACTCTGAGCATGCACCAAGAATGGAATACCCTTACCAAGAAGGCTGATTCAGCAGTGCATGAAGAAGAGGATTTTATGTATAGTATGGGACATCATTAGGTTGTTTTCCTCAGGAAGGGAACCCTTGGCTAGAGTCACACATTTACATAGGGGAACTGAGTGTTTTAAAGGACATATGCAAATCAGAGAGGGGGCACAAGACAGAAATGAAAACATGACTCTTATGATAGCTTTGAAGAACTGGGCTTTGATGCAGAAAACAGAAGACCGGAGAAGGACATGGTAACATGTTCCAGTGCATGTTCCAGTATTTCAAACACTGTTACAAAACCAATGACAATCTCCATTACTCCATTTACTCTCCATGTCCACTGAGAGAAGGATGAGCTGAAACAAACCTAATTTGCAGCAAAGAATACATAGGTTAGATATTAGGAAAACTTTCTAATTATGAGCATAATTAAGCATTGGACCAGACTTCCTGCAGGACACAGTGAATCTGCCTTCATGGGAGGTGCTGGAGTGCAGGTTGGGCAAGTGCCTCAGGATGCTCTCCCAGACTTTGTAGCTGGGAGAGGGAACAGAGGACCCCTTCTACTCTCTGTCTGTGCCTACGTGGTATTCCTGAAGTTCTGAGATCCAGTGCCCGAGTGAAATTTAATATTCTTGCTACTACTACTTAACATACATCTGGTCTTCGTAGCAGCTTCTGAAGCAAAAGAGAGAGGCTAAAAGTTTGCTCCTTTTGGTCACAAATAAGTACAAAATGACTTCATACTGTGATCAAAGCACTGCTAAATCTGTGTTAAACCTCTTCCTGCCCACTGAGAAGAACTGACATTCTGCAGATTTGAAATACAGCAACTGAGGCAGCCTGGATACAAAGGTTAACCTAGACAGATTAATATGAGCTCGTATAAAGCTCTTAATGCTATTCCAAATGCTAATAGTGACTGACATTATAGGGTTTCCTGGAACTGATTTAGGAAGATGAGAACCGTTCGCAATAAAAAGTCTGTTTATCTAATAAGAAGAGCAAAAATTCGTTAATTACCCAGCAATTTAACCAATTATGATCTCATTTAACAGACAAATCATTTCTAAACATGGCATACATCTGTCTGATTTCCCAAGACACTATACCATACCATACAGTGCTCTTCAAACAGGGCTCCAGAGGCACTTCCGAAATAGATGCTGACAGAAAGCTGTGTAAAAAGGCAAGTTTTGTTATAATCATTTTGCCAACCAGTAAAGTGAACCGCAGCAAGTACGGTGTTTTCATCAAAGTGAGAGAGAGGGGGACAGATGGATTAATCGAGAGAGGGTTTAGCTTCACAATGTCCGTCCCATAGTCTTTTGTTCCAGACCTTGGGATACACAGCTCCTGGTTAAGCAGTAAATGATCCTCAACACTTTTCAGCACATAGGTGCTCTATGGAAATGCTTTTGAAGCTTTTTGGCCATGCACCTGTTTTTTTTTTTTTTCCTTTTTTTTTTTTTTTTTTTTCTTTTTAGTGAAATAAATGTGAGACTATTGTGAATCTGGCAAAGGCATAACAGGAATTTTGAGAACCTTGGGGAGCTGAGCCATTTCACTGAGCGTAATCTTAGCTCACAAATAGAACAGCAGTTCCTGCTAGTATTGCAAATCCTGCTTCAGCAGCAAAAATGTCTTAGAAGGCTTTTTTCCCCTCTCTAAAATTGGTGAGGAAACTTATACCTAAAATCTTTAAGTGCTTTTGCCAAGAAAGGTTGGACCAGATGATCCTTGAGGTCCCTTCCAACCTGGTATTCTATGATTCTAGGATTTAAGCATCCAGTTATAAAAATACATCCTCCATCACAGAAGAACTTCAATATTAAAAATGAATTTGGGCTTTTCAGTCAAAATCGAAAGACAAGATATTTAATCTACTGTCTTTCAGAAGTTGCAAAATGACTGTAGAAAATAAATAAATGTCAGAATGGTTATAACATACACAAACTTAGGCTGGAAATTCAACTGGAAGGATTTTTCAAGTGTATGTGGTATGCTGTGTCACTAAGTACAAACTAATAACATTTGATGTATACCATAATTCAGATTTGGCTGACAGCTACACACATATATATTTCTTCTCGCTGGGTTCAATGTAAACTGTATTCCCATCCCAGGGCAGACTTTTGTTTCCTTGTCTTTCTGGGAGTTTTCACAGATTTCATATAGGCAAGAAATATTTCTCATGTCATCTCTCTGCTCTTGCTTTGGCTACTCTTGGGTGGAATTATGATGAACACTTTTTTATAACATTTTGCTGGGTTTTGCTCTGTGTATTGAGATATTCTACAAGATTGTTAAATCCAATTACAAAACCACTACAATGTGCATGTTTGGTAATATGAAACAGCTGCTAAAGAAAGCTCAAAATACATCTGATGTGCACTTTTTAATTGCATGCCTTTACTGTACCAACTCTCAGATAGCTCATATAAAATATATAAACTAATATGTTCTACTGCAGCAAATTGTGGATTACTTTTTATAGGATGATTTCTTCTACAACTACAGCATGATTTGGGAATTTATTTCTTTTCCTTACTACAAATAGCAGAGGATAAAGAACATAAATCTGCAAAAGCAAATATTCAAGCCTCTACAGAGGCAAACACTAGGACGAGCAAGGTGCAACAGAAACTGAGAACTGGTAGCCTTGAGAAAGCTTTATCAAAATATGGTGAGAATTACTGTTACTTGGACTGGTAAAGTTAAATACAACGAAACAACACAAAGTCCCTAAGTTTGTGGGAATAACCTGCCTGGGAGGTAGCTGCCCTTGATTGTCCTGTCAGGCCTTTGGGTGACTGCCTCTTCAGAGACAGGCAGGATGAAATGCAGAGGAGTTAAATGAAGTGTCCATTTAGCGAGAGGAGTGGGAACGTGATTTTGCAATCTAAGCTCAGTCTGTTAGACCTCTAGCTCTTGAAATGCCTGTAATTCAATGTTCAGGGAATTAAAGAGCAGAAAGACCGCTACAATATGACTCAGGCTCAGATTTATAGATAATGCATTAAAGTAATAAACAGTGGCTTCCAGATTTGTCAAAAGACTTTTTCTACCTTAGCAGCTGTAGGATTTGCAGGCTTTATATGCTGAAGAGAATACTGCTGCTTTCTAGTTGGAATTGGCACCAAAATCCCAATCTTTTATTGGTCACGTCCACTTTGGACCACTGCCCCTTCCAAGCACAGACCCTCTTTTTCTACACTGTATAGCTTGTACCGTACTTGATGGCAGGGAAAGCCAACAACATTCAATCATGGGCACCTTTTTTATCGAGTGACCAGGCAATATCTGTGCTGGTGGGTATTAAAACATATTATTTAACATGGTTCTTTCTAATATTTAGTTCAGAAAAGGAGAGAAAAGCCTCAAAGTTCTACTTCGCAAGATTCTGTTCGAGAATGGTGCTACACTATTATAACAGCTTTAGTTTGTCAAAGGAAAAGACTAAAAGAATCTCATAAAAGTCAAATGGCAGCAGTGTTGGGCCAAGATGTGGAGGTTAGACTTGAAGATTAATATCACCACTGAGTGGTACCACACCTAATTCTTTGGTGTTGCTTGGTACTGTGGAGCCACTGCATCAGTCATTACCATTACGAGACTGTTTGAAAGAGGAGAAAAGAAATTGGAAACTGAAACTAGACAACTCAGGTGAAGGCTAAAATTTTAATCTTTAATAATGAGAGAAGATGGCCATTCAGACAGTTCACAATACAACCAATGTCTACTGTCATCTGAAACCTAGGCACCTCTCTCCAGAAGTCTGCTGTACCTGGTGAGCATGATGTTGAAACTAGTATGTGAGTCTTCATGGCTTCATGTATGTTGTACGTATGAATCACATGCAAGGTAATCAGAACAGTCATCTCTGACTTAAAAGAAAAACCCTAGGAATCAAGAAGCTTAATGAAACAACACTCATTCATTTCTTCACCAGACGCAGCGCAGACCAAAGAGTGTATGACTTGCTGCAGTCCCTTTTATGAAAGCAGGTGATGCGTAAATATGGTGATGAAAGTTAGTTTTTGTTTTGCCCAGTTTATGTGTGTAATGTCTCTCTTTCCTGTGCCTGTGTGGGCCACCATTCCCAGGCCAAAGGGTGCAGACTGTGGGATGCGCTCAAGTGAACGACCTGCACCCCAGGCTTCACTAACCCTTGAACTGTGCCAGTCTGGAGACGACACGTGAACTAATACTTACACAGCCAGAGACTGGAAACCTGAGCAAAGAGCAAACCAGCATGACAACATGGATGTGCCCCTGCTGCACTCATCAGCTCGACTGAGAACTCAAGCAGAGTGGGAGGGACGCTGGAGCCCGCAGCCGGCTGGACCGAGAGGCGTACTGCAGTTCTTGGAGCACCAGGCTGATTCTTGCTCTGCTGCCTGCACAAGTACAGCTCTGTGCTAGCTCTTACTCAGGCTACATTTTAAGACTACAGATTAACTTTAAAGCAACAAACCTCAGGTGTCCTCTGACAGCCTAAATGTTCCCTGTTCTCAAATGCTTACTGTTGCCATGAAATACTTATCAAATGGAAAATCATTTGACATTCTGACGTGCAAAAAGGCAAAGGAGCAGAGTTAAAGGTCAGCTTCTCTGTTTTATTACTTGCATGCTTCAACAGCGGAAATACTTTTCCCTTTCTTGGTCTCTTGTAGCTTAATCAGCAGGGAGGCAGAATAAACAGGGAATAATAAATTCATGAGAACATTAGAGAAAGAAAAAGCCAGAGAACATTAGGAAAAGAAAAAGCCAATCTCCTCCATAAAGTTCTGAACACGCATTCCTTGACCAAAAAAAAAAAAAAATAATCCATTATATTATAAAGGAAAAAATGGCCTTTTGCTTGGAGCATGTTATCATCAGGGCTGCAGTCTTTTGCTCAGCTGTAATGGACGTTTTTGTACCAAACTTGAGGAGGGAGCTGAAGCTGTGAGGTGGCAAAGGGGAGAAGCTGCACTTCTGTTTTGCATGATAACAGCTTGTGGATGCTAGGCCGTTGTCCCAGCCATTCAGTGGAAAGTGGGGGCTTGGGAAGGGGAGGGACAGAAATGGTATTTTTTTTTTAAGTGTGCAGTTTAACATGAGGAGAGGGAGGGAAAGTTCACCACCTGGACCAGAAGCCTGGACAAGGTAACAATAAAAATTGTTCTCTACCCATGCTATAAGAAACTTAAGGATCAGGTACTCATCATGTCTCTGTGAAGGACTTATAAAACCCAGGCCTCTTACTGTCTTGGTAATAAATTTTCAGCTGAGGCATGGTCTGTGCAAGACAAATCGTTACACCTCATATAGTTCATTTGAGGAGACTTGCACTAGGTGTAAAGTTAATAATAGAAACTAGAGCAAAGGGGCCCTGTCAGGTTAATCCTGTGATGTGTGGTGTTTATGTGCTTTCTGCAAGATGTTGTAGGTGGTGGTGTCATTCTCCCTGAAAACATAATGAATGGATGCCTTCCTTTCTGGTACTTTGTTGTGCTACAGACTATTTTATACTGATATTAAAAATAACCTTCTTCCAATCTTCTTTACTCACATCAGACAGAATTTACTCCAGAGCAAGCAGACAAAAGAAGGTCACTGCAGCAGCTAAGCTCCTAA
Source organism: Podiceps cristatus (assembly GCA_000699545.1). NCBI lineage: Eukaryota > Metazoa > Chordata > Aves > Podicipediformes > Podicipedidae > Podiceps > Podiceps cristatus. The sequence continues at coordinate 5,343 of KL264393.1, read as the reverse complement.
GGTAGGATTACATTTTGTGGGAGGCTTGGGATAGTAACCCTGCGCTGAGGGGACTTCTGCTTATCAGAGGGCCACAAACAGAGATGAAAACTGATCTTTTTTTTTTTTCCCTGACAACCGTCGAGATCGATGACTTTGCTTCTGTGCTAGCTTTCATGAGTGTACTTGGTTTGGCTGATTATTTCTGTAGTGTTTTGTTCTTACTGACATACAGATACTCTTATTAGATGAATAGCTGGTTTAAACCATATATTACAGCCTCTCTTGCCTCTGTCCAAGCAGTCCAGCTCAGGTCCTAGCTTTCAGAAGAGATGAATAAATTCATCAATTAAAACAAAATCAAATCAAATAAATAAGCCACAAGAGAGAACGAAGAATCTATCAGTCCTAGTCTCGGGGTGTCTGTGACTGCAGCCTGAGGTGAGGCAGCAGGCCAGGCTCGGTGCAGCACCACAGGCAGCTGCTGGCCACTTGCATCACGTGCACGGGTGACTTCGTTAGCCAGGACTCAACTTTATGCCCGTGCTTGTGGGAACCAGCCTGGCTGAAGCCCGTGTGTGTCTCCACACACTACCGGCATACCAGCCATAGTGGTAGTCAGCAATTAACAGATCACAAGCAAGGACTTACCAGTAGCTGAGGACAGACGTGCCCCATGGCCATACCCTCATTTCTGAGGGGGAAGGCACCAAACTGTGTGCAATATGGTAAACAGGAGTATCTTTATTTAAAATCTTTATTTTTTCTAAACGGTAAAATTACGCCTGTGCAGGAGGTTTTCAGGACTTTGTTTGAAAGCATTTATTTAAGGCCATAAGTTGCTTTCTAACAAACTGAAATGCCCTTGCTGTTGTGGCCATGTCCTCTATCAGACGGCTCGTTACATACAGTTCCCACAGAGAGAACATGGGAGCTGCTGTCCAGGATATTTGTGTCACCAGAGAAGTGTAAGGTGCTGGAGCTGCAACCAAAATCTGGGGTAGTAATTGGCCATTGCTCCCCTGTTTGTTACCAAACAGCATCAGAACCAAGTCATGCTCTTTTTGTTTCAGTGTCAAAAAGGCATGTGCCTTTCCCATTTTAATTTCAAACATTCCTGACATGGTAATTTATCAGGATGTCAAGCGTCATAGCTTGCAAGCAGAAATAAAACACAGAGATGATGGAAAATCAGAGTTGGGGGGAGCTCATAAAAGAAACTACAAGCTCCAAGTACATGCATCATGTAATCCCTGTCATTCTGTATCTTTGTTTAGCTGTGAAATCTGTTATAGCAACTACCAGTGGTTTCCTCAGATGAAAAGCGATGAATGTAATTTTTAAGTTCCTTGATGGGTTGTCATGCAGATCTATCACAGTCGCAAGAAGGGGGCACAGCAGAGTGTAATGGCAAGACATGTGTAGCTGACAAAACATCAACTCTCTGAAGGCATCCTAAAGTGATATACAGCAGGATAAATCTTCTGTTCAAATGAAAGCAATCCTCACTGAAATCATATTCATGCCTAAACTGGCATGAATCAAAGGTCTACAATGAAATGTCACGTTGTTTTCTAAGTTTGAGAAAGAATGTGAGTAAGATTGTCCATTTCCTTTTTTTATTTTCCCTCGGGAGTAAGAAATTAAGCAAATACATGGCAGGCTATAACACACGGCAATTGCGCTGCTTCCTACCATCTTTATGGGTCCTAATCATTCTTTCAAATGTTATGTTTTGTGTCTAATACAGCAGCACGTTCCTCCTGCCTGCTATAATCCCAGTTCCCTGCTCTCCCAGAGCCTGCAGAGCCTGGGCTAGCCTGGCTCCAGCCTGGAAGAGTTCACAGCTCCGAGTTGGGGCTGTGAACTCACAATGCCTGTAATCCCTTAAGCCTCATATCCCACGGGAGAATTAAGGACGAGGGAGGATGCAGCTGTGGATGTCAGAGAGGGGAGAAACAGCGCCGATGGGGAGCTGAGCAGAAGGAGGGCATGGGGTATGCGGGTAGCTGGTGGGTACTGCTGGGCAGCACTAGCTAATTGTAGGGCTGGCAGAATCCAAAAGGCTAAGCCAGCCCCCAAGGGAAGGCTGGCGTCGGGCGGCAGGAGGGAGGGCAGAGCTGGGCAGAGAACGCGGTGCCGGAGAGTAGGGAAGGACTCGGAGGTTACAACCCATGGAAAGCTGGGCAAAGTGGGCAGGCATCGGGCTAAAGGCTAGAGCTAACAAGAGGGATAGGTAGACTGCTTGTATTTTGGGGTGTTGGCAGAATTCACTCTTCAGTGTGTTCTTGGCAAAGGGTGTAAATCGCTTTTCTCCATAGCCCTGGTGCAGGGAAGGCACACTGCTCCTCTCTCCCACTTCCATGCTCCGTTCTCTCCCTGAACACATGCTCAGGGAACAGCCAGAGGAAGACTAAACGCAATATAAGGTTTTCTACCTCGGCCTTTTTCTTTTTGGGAGGTGGAAAGTTTGGAGCTATGATTTTAGATCTCTTCAGGCAATACTATGCCTAGCTTAACTCCAACTAATGAAAAAGGCTATTTATCTAATAGACCTTTAATCATGAGCTCTACTTAAAAATCAATTACACGATACAACCATTATAGTTAAGCTCTAAATCTCATGTATCTTCCTGTTATCTGAGGATTTTCCTCTGAGATAACAGAGATGATTGATATGCAGCCAGATTTTCAAATGCTCACCACAGAGTACAGGCCAGGTTTTTTCATCCAGCTGTTCCTGTTTCGGGTGCTTATAAAGCGGGTTTTCAAAGGCCTTAGCACCTACTGTGCTGTGGTTTGAAAGACTGCTTCCTCATTTATGTGAGTAATTAGGGGTTTAGCTGTCTCAGGAACCTGACTGCAGCTCTGAGGGCTGAGATCATTTAAAAGTTTTGGCCGCAAAGAATAAAGCTAGAAGGCATCTTGATTAATTTTAGCCCAATCGCCCTAAGGCACAAAGGGCCACAGACAAAGATGGTGCAGTCCCTGGAGGACAAGTTTTTGTGGTGCTCTCTGAGCCTGCTAAGGCTCCACACTGTTTTTACACATTCCGGCCGATAAGGAGAGGTTCATCTGCATTTATCCAGCATATTTGAATAACAAGAAGACAACAGCAGAAGGAAGGAGGATACCTATAGATAAAGCTGTTGAAAATCCCACATCTACAGAAATCCAAGATGTATGTGCAGCAGTTGGATTCAATGTGCTGTTAGAGAAAAATAAGACGTGACTGTGTTACACTGTGCATGCAAACCACACACCAGCACGCATTCGCAGCGCCACAGCCAAACGTCAAGCAGGCCAGCGTACAGCGAAGCAAGCCCAGGCACCGTTGTGATTTGGATGGCAGGGAGGGGAGACAGGGAGCGAAGGAAAGGGCTGCAAACTGGTGCAGTATTTCCCACTTTACATTGTTTGCCTCTACCTGACATGCAGTTAACGGTGAAGAAACATCAAGGAAAGGTCAACAGCTGCTCAGAGCACTTTCAGGTCAGACATATACTTGGGGTTGCCAGCAATGTAATGGGAGGCAGCTGAAGAGGTCATGCTTCCATTTACCATCTCACAATGACAAGCTCTGACAGTTTAACTAGGTGCTACTCAGAGAACACATTTTCAGTACCTAATACGATATAAATTATCTTAACTCAGTCACTTCCAGAGACCTTAGGCAAACTTCTTGTATCAGGCTAGATACCAATAGTACAAAGAAACTCAGATGTGACTGGAAAGCTTTCTTATATTGATGGCATCATCCATAAAAAAGCAGGAAAGCTGTTACACATGGATAATACTAATTATAAAATAGGTGTTGTCTTAGGCTATTGAAGAAATGCCTCCAATAGTGTTGGTCTTGATTTAGTTTCAGTTCTTCTCTGAAAGCTAGTATCTTTTTCCTGTAGCTCTAGTTGCATGTCATTGTTTATGCAAACTACAGAGATTTCTCATCTAGAAGTCCTGTGGTAGCCTCATAAATGGTAGTAAACCAGTAACTTGTATAAATTAGTAATCCAAAAGAAAGTCCGTGTCTTTGGCTCCAGCAAGGCAAGGTTTCCCGAAACATCATTCCATGCTGTTCTCTTCCACGTTTTCATATTCTCTTCAGGTTTCTAAAGGCTATTCCACCCTTGCAGTTATCACTGAAGCTCTTCACTCTGCAGTTTAAAATCAGCCAATGAGTCAATAAGGCCAGTGAGATTTGACCTCTCTGTTTTAACCCAGTATGAAAGCAAGGGATCATCTCATTAATAGTGTTGGGCCATTATTTATAAGGAATATTCTCTTGTATTTAGAACAATTTTCATCCAAAGCTCAAGACAGGAGTTGTACTTCTTGATTTGAGGACTATCTGGCTAATTTAACACATTTGCCCTTTTGTCAAAGATGTTCTGTGTTCCCCAAGACTACAGCATTGCCCCTCTTTGACACATGGCTTAGCATGCATATGAGAATTATAAGAAGAACTAGGTCAAGAGCCTTTCTTTGAGCTCAGTGCCACTCTGTTTTGGGTTGTACCACTACGTATCCTCCTGTTGAACAAGTCCAGGATGAGCTGTAGTCAGAATAATTGTTCTTTCTATGTGCAGCCAATGCGGCAACTTGTTCTTTGATGTGCATTGCTGGCAAATGCCCTGAGCTGAAATACAGATAGAGTTCCACAACATCAAATACCATTTGTGGAAAAACTGTTCTATGTTTAGCCAAACTTGCATTAGTAATGCAGGCTGCTGCCATAGACATAGCCTTGATTTCTTTCTGACCATCAAAAGAGAGACTAACCACCATCAGTATTTTAAGGACTTCCAAGGAACCAGCATGACCTTGGATCTCCAGCACAGAATCTTGCTTTGCCTTGATCTGTGTTGCTGGATAATGGAGGGCCTAGTAAGAGAGCTAAGAATCATGTTTGAGTTTTAATATCGCAATGAAGGAAACCATATCAAAATACCAAAGCTGCAAATCAAAATCACAAAGGGCAGAAGCAGGAAAGTGCAGGAGCCTTTGAAAGTGCATGTTACTGTATTGCAACCTGTTGGAAATGTGCTTCTCATTTTACCAATAAATCACTGGCCCTTGGAAACAAAACCCACTTAGGAACGTGATTACCTGCCCTGAAAGAAACGATAACCCCATCAGGAAATAAGGACACCCCTCGGGAAGGGTAAAACAAGATGTTTTTCCAAAAGCTAATGGTGTAAGTCACCTTGATGGCAAAAGCAAACCCGCCTGAACTCAACCCAAGCCCTAGGAGAGATCGCCAAAGAGGGCTGGCACGGCCACACTCGGGGGATGCGCCCCGGCGGAGGCCGGCCTTGGCCCCGCGTTCCGGGGCTCCTTCCCGGCCGGGGCGGGGGCCAGGTC
>KL264391.1:26292-48063 GCA_000699545.1 Podiceps cristatus | reverse complement strand
ACTTCCAGGAGTGTTTTACCTCAGAGCCTCTCTCTGACAGGGAAGGGAGGTTAGAGACAGACGTGAGGGACGGCGGGAGGAGGAGGTCATATCTCAAAGTCTGGGTGAACAAATGTAAATTTTGGGGCAGAGAATGCCGACCTGGGTGTCTCAGCCCACCCCAGTAGTGCCACCCAGAGCTCCCTGAGTCCTTACCTTGTAGATGCAGGATTTGGCATTCAAGAAAAACAGCTCAATGGTGGCATTGTCCTTCAGATAGGAGATGCTTTCAATGTAGAACCTGAAAGGGAAAGCAAGAGGTGAGACACAGGGGGAACTAGGGCAAAACATGAAAATGCACTCATTACATGAGAAATGTGGTCAACAGAGTACTAAATATGAAGTTTCTTTGCTTATGACAGACTGGAGTGATGAAAGAGGCTTGTGCATGCTCCAGGACGTGATCAGGCACCACCACCCCAGCCATACCAAAGGAACTGGATCATCAAGTGATGATTTTCTTTCTAAATAACCCTTTGTTTTGTTTTTAAACTTCAAGTAATCCTTTATTCTCTTTGCTTGTAAACTCCCCTTCACTCTCCATCACATTTTGGCATTTCTTCTCTCATTTGCCTAACCTGCCCATTTCTGTGATGGTGACCTGTGTCTTGTAAAATATTCATTGTCAGAAATCCACTTCTGGGTTCCTTCCCTGTCCACTTCAGCTCTACATAAGGCAAATTTTATAGAGGCTTCTTTATACATTTTAGCAGCTAGCACATAGCAGCTATGGTTTCAGAGTAAGCAACCCTCGGACTGCACAATTTACCAGTGCTATAAGTACCGGTGCTGGGGATGACTGGGAATGCCAATAATCTATTTTTTTTTTTTGAGCTGAGATGACTTCTCAGAACTCAGTAGAAAGCTGACCAGCCCAAACCCGCAGTGTCGGAAAAAGCCCTTCTCTTGCATGGGCTGATTACCCCAAATATTTGCAATTATGCTGAAAGCCCACGGTATGTATAAATCAATTCAGTACTCCATGTCCTGCCAGCTTTGAAGGTTTGATCCTTTGGCATTGAACTCCATGAGAGTTTTGCCACTGGCTTGAATCAGCTGCAGCCCTCAATTCTGCCTTGTGAGCTTTTGGGAAAAAAAAAGCTCAGGATACTGTCAAAGTTAATGACTGATCATTACATGTGAGCATGTTGTGCACTCCTGTAGTAACAGAGAAAGCCTGGATAGGTTCAGTGAATGATTAAGGTGAATTTTGCATTTATTTTGTGTTTCAAGTAAGGAAAAAAATCAGATGTCTGCCCACTCTGTTTTATAGTGATCTTTAAGTTGCAGTACAGCGGCAGCAATGTTCCTTACATAAATTCCTGTACTATCGTGCCTTGTCAGAGGCAATTAGAATAGGGAAGTTGCCAGAGAAATGCCGTCTGCTTCAGGAGCTTAAAAAAAATGAGATACCTTAGAAATCTGGGTTGAGATGTGGGGTGCGGTTACATAGAAACCTCACTCCCTGACCCTCCTGGCTAGGAGGTGAGCTGGGAGACCTGCTGACTCTCCTGGGGCTTCCTGCAAGCATTGGAGAGATTGTCCATGTGGAGCTATTTGCAGAATGGAGGGCCTTAAATGTAACCTTAGGTGTAAAGGTCAAAGCTTTGTACTCCTCCTAAGTGTCTTCTGAAGACCTTTTAAAACAGTTTGTTTCCTGACAGATACAACTAACTACTAGAGTGAAACCTTTTGAGCTCTTCTTGTTCATCTGCAGAAGTGCCCCTGCTATTATCCCCCCTTCCTCCCCCAGAAGAGTTCCAATGAGTAATAATAATAATAAAAAGCCTACACCAAACCAAACAGTATTTGAATATAGTGATCATCAAGCACAAAAATTCAACTTTTTCTATTTTTTTTCTGTTTTCCACTTGGTCTCACCTTCTGTCCTTGACTTTTTTTTTTTTTTTAAAAAAAAAAAAAGTACTTGGCTTTAGAAATACAAAAAAAGATGCTGCATTAAAAAAGGAACCTTCTTACTAGATCTGCTCCCTGCGTGCAGCTGGCTTTCCATCTGCTGAATTCATGGAGAAAAATGATAATTTTAGACATTCTGTGATTCTTGAAGAACCTCCTCTGCTTATCACCACTACCAGTGCTCTCCAAACTGTGACAGTCGGATCTTTAGTTCCAGGGTCAGAAGCAAGCAGGAACATTTATTCCATTTTTGAATGCCAGTGAAGGTTAACCAAAATGCTTTTTGTTTCATCAACGTTCAGACAAGACCATCCTCATCATCACTAGAGGGCAATATTGCATTTCTTAAGGCTGCAAGGATCTTTTCCCAAGGCTTTCCACATAGACACATACACAGATAATTTTCTGTACAAAATTGAGCCTCTCAGAGCACAGAGCCTGCACGTGATACCTCATCTTCACAAAGAAAACCCAATTCTCAAGTGATCTCCAGAGTGGAGAGTGTGCTGGGGAGCTACTGGCTCTCACACACGCACCCAGACAAATACATAGCATGTGCATCAGAAAATTGGTGCTACTTAAAAGAAAACAGATTTGCAGAGAGAACTCTTATGGGATTTGCTGTGTGGCAAGCTCAGAAAACCCGAACTGGAGCAGACTCCCCCGAATTCACACAGCCAGTGCTGCAACAACAGAAAGGGGAGGGAAAGACATGGGTTTTGCACCGATCGTGAATCTCTGTCAGGCCTCCTCCTGCTATCACTTTTTCCAAGTATGGTGAAGGAAACGGCACTTTACAATGACCCATGCCAGTGACTAAGGAGGCAGGAAGAAGCATCCAGCTGCTAAGTCAATGAACCAAGCAAAAAATCTGGGTTAAATTCCTGACTCGGACACAGGTTTCCTTCATGACCTTCAGAAAATCATTCAGCTGCTTGGGGCTGTTTTGCTGTGTTTAGAAAATACTCCTTCCTCCTCTGTCCCCTCCTCTGCCAGTTTTGCCTGTTGAGCTTATAAGCCCTTTCTTACGGTGTGTTTCAAGATCATCATTTTTAAGGGGCAACTCTCAGGTTTCTGTTGAGGGCTCCCCTGGGAGCAGCATTCCTCCGTGTGCTGTGAAGCTGATATATCCAGGAAATGATGGATGGGCTGACCAGAGAAACGGGCAGGACAATGTGTCCAACACCTCTTTGCCTCAAGCAGCTCCTACAAGAGGTTCCTTGATAGGCAGCAACTGTTGCTATGAGAAATTAGGTGCCTGCAAGAAGGGGGAACACCCCACAAGACTTTGTGAGTGTAAAAACCAGAGAAATAATTTTTGAAAAAAATTTAAAAGATCAGCCAATGTTAATCTATGTCTGCGTTCCCCTCCCTCTTCTCCCCCAGTAGCTTATGATTCATCAAGTACATTTTCTAGGCATTAATTAAATAAAGCAGTGAATATTACGCTGGGTAATGAACACAAAGTGCCTATCTTGACTGCTCCCTCTCAACGGCAGCAAGATAATGAATACTGCAGAAGGTATCTTGGAAGACTTCCGAAGCTGCTGCATCTGAAATGTTTAAAGCTCTTTAGCTGCGAGGACATGCCTCGTGCTGATCAGCCTGCTCTATATTAAGCGCTGTTAACCTACAACTTGCTCTGAGACATCTTAAGCCCCCTCACGCCGTGATGAATGGCAATTCCCGTTGTAACCAGCCAAGCACAGACTTATACAGCGATGCCTGTGAGAAGCAGCCGTGGAAACTCCCGATCCTTCAGTGATGGGAAACTGGCACTACTGTAATTTGTCCCTTGCATGACACACATGCTCACCTCCGACTTGCAGCAGGGAGAAATGCCTGACTGGTCCCTGGACACACCAGTTTGATTACTGGTGCTTCAGTATGAGGAATCCCTGACTGCTGCCGCTGGCCTCGTATGCAAACCCAGTTGTGTGTGCGCAGATGGGCAAATTCAGCAGTGTGGGAAGGTGCTTGGTCACTGGTGCTTTGTCCTTGTGGTGGGAAGAGGAGGCCTCGGGGATATCAGGGAAACGGCCTCCAAAAGCACCTGGGCTGCTGGTGTGCTTGTGTGGCCAGTGAGAACTGAAATGAGCAGCATTCCCAATTTCCCCACACCAAAAGAAACTGTCAAATGAAAAATATTTAGCATTGCCTCTAACACGCAGCCCCGGACATATCCCTGCAGGCTGAACTTGGCCATCCATCACCTAGCAGGGACCAGGCTCTGAGCCGCCGAGTTCCTGCTCTGCAAACGTACTGTCGTAGCATTTGAGGTCACAAGCCTGTGGGTTTAGTTCCAAGCAGAACCTGCCAAACAGTAAATATATTTCAAAGTGATCTTTGACACAATGATATTTTGAAGCATGACCACAGCAAATGGATGTCTTGCTGACTTCAGGTGTAGCTCTGTCCTGAGGCAGTGATACCATCCCGGTTCTTGTGATGTTTGACTCTGGTGGGAACCAGCTGGTCCAAAAAACAAACCCATTTTTCAACAAAAAGCAGCAGTCCAAAACTCCCATTCTGGTGCTATGGTGTTTTCTTCCAAGAAAATTCAAAGGAAACTTTGAAAAGACTTTGGAAGACCTCAGAAAGGTTTCAGCAGTTGGTTTCACTGAGCAACAGAGTCTTCTCGAGGAGTGCCCCTACCAGAAAAAGCTGTCATCAAAATTGGAGCCCTGACTAGGACAGGGAGTCCCTCTGCCATCTGGAGAGCCCAGAGCGGGCAAGGGCATAGCAAAGCGCTCTCTTGTTGCTCTCCCATCAAGCCTCCCTCCTCCTCCTCGGAGGTCTCGCTGCCTCGGGGGCAGGCAGTGGGGTGGCGGAGGAGGCAGCTAGGTGACGGGCAGAGCAATGCGCGTGGCTCCGGCGTGCTGGGGCAGTGCTGTGCGGGAGCGCCGGTCCTACAGGCGAGCAGTGCCAGGCGGTGACGGGGAGGCCAAGGGTGGCACTGATCAAGGTGGCCGTGACTGATAGCGGTGTGGCGGTGATTTTGGGGTGAGTTCCCTCCTTTTCCGAAGGGCAGGAGCTGGGGACTTGGTATTGGCAAAAGGGTAGCTTCCCTGCAGCCCTGTGATACTGCTTCCGTGCAGGCAAGAAAAACACCCCTCTTGGGCCTATTATGAGTAGGAAAAGCGAAAAATTACAGGATAACAACCCCAAATGGCTCCTCTCTCCCCTGGCGAAAACGTTATTTTTCCCATTATAAAGGAAAAGAAAGGGTAAAACCAGATTTCACGGAAGCCGGAATGAAGCAAGAGGATTTTTGTTTTGATGTGCTTCACCTTCCCCAGGGCTTCCTCCTGCCCTAGGTGGGAAATGCACTCAGACTCAGACTGCCTGAGGTGGGCAGAGGAGGCTCCCGCGGCCTTGCCAGCCGGCTGACTCCGTTCTGGTTCGGATGCGGGACAGGGCTGGCAGCAGAGCGCGGTGGCTCTGTCGATGGGCTGCCTCTTAAACGGATAAAGGAGGAGACCCCACCTCTGCCTCATCCAGCCTGGGGTCTGGCTCATTATCTCTCACCATGTCATTTAAAACCTCAATGGATAATTTGAAAAATATGAGGCCATTTGCTAACCAGGAGAAGAAAAATCACATGCATTGGTATAATGGACTTAAATGCAGATGTCATTATGTCCAGCGTCTCGTGCTAAATGAGTATGCTGAGCGGCTCAGGCTGCAGAGCTCCTTTTCTGTTCCAGCCCTGTTTGCTAATAGTCATGGGTGTCTGCACTTTTATGTGCTGACACTTAAAGCGGACAATGGTCATGCTAAATAGTTGGCCTGGTAAGTAATTAGCCAGGAATGAAAATTGGAGGTGCTAAAAAGCTCTATTTACCTTCCTTTCTGCATTCATTTGGATTCTGACCCCATGTCCTGTCCCTGGTGCTTGGGGACAGGACATGGCAAGAGACAGCTGTGTCGGCTTTTACCTCATTGCAGGGAAGCCACAAAACTGGAGGTGAACGTGGTTCCAGGAATACAGGAACCAGCTAAAGAAGCTGTGGATGTTGTTTAACCTGAGCCTGATCCCTCTCTCGTTCTCACCGGCTGTACTGTACTACGAACCTGTTTGCACCTTTACCCACGGCCCATCCATTTTTCTCAGTGTTTGCAAGAGGTTGCATTGAACTCCTGGAAAAACACGTATTTTGGGGATATTTGGTCATTCCTACACCTCATCTTCTCCACAAAATACTAAGGGATCTGTTTTGGAATATGTAGAGACCATCTCTCTTCCTCTCCTCTAGGCTGTACATCCTGGGAGTCTTTGCAAACCACGAAGTGCTCCGGTATCAGCACGGAGAAGGAGAGGAATCAAGCCTGCGGTAATGCAGGCACATTCCTGCCTGAAGCCCGGTAGAGCGGGGCCTCTGCCCTCTCTCCAGGCGGGGAGCCAGGCCTGACCAAGCCATAAACGCAGCAGCCAGCTCAAGATATTCTGCAAATCGCTCCACTCCAAATGTCCCCTGGAGCCCAGCTTGCAATGGAAGTGCAGCCTTGTACAAAACGGCTGTCGCAGCTCCTCTCGCGCGATGTGGTTAGCTGTCCCAAGCGTGAGGCAAGAGCAGTGACCGGATCACAGCAGCATGCTGCCTTCCTCCCCTCCTCTCCCTCAGTCACCAAGGGAGTTCCCCCACGCTCTCCTGATCTCTGGCCTAGCTCTTTCCTGCTCTTTGATCCTTACCACAAATGACGTCTTGGCTGTTAGAGGTTACTCACTAGGAATCCCGCAGTATTTGGGGACTGTCTTTCATCTGAGGATCTCGAATCATTTTAGGAATGGAGATCCCTCCAGCCATTCTGCCGTGTTGTCAGCAGAACACGAAGGCAAGATTTGGCGGTGAAAGCTGGCATGGGGCTTACTTATTTATTGGATCTATCCCTTTGTTCAATGCCACGGTGATGGGACTCCTCAGAGCAGACCTTTCTTCACTGATAACAGCAAATCACACCCACTGGTGTGAGGTATAAATGCACAAATTGCAGTGAAAATGGAAACAATGTCTGTGTGACTTTGACCCGCTCAGAGAATCTGTGTGCAGGCATTGACATCGCTACTGCTGCTTGATCCAAATTAGGTACAAATCCTGCACTGACAGCATCCATCGTTTCTGCGTGGTACCTATCATGCTGTCTAAATGCTTCCCAAAATTAGACAAGACAATGCTGCCAGCATCAACACATTCAAAATGTGGCTCAAAACAACAAATTTTTAGAATGCTGCTTTTTCTTCCCCCTCGGGTTGCTGAATGGAAAGGAAAAACAACTTATCCCCTTCTCTAAACATAGCTTGCTTATACAAATATATTCCCAGTTAAGCAGAAAACAGAAATGATGTTATGGGACCCAAGAGCCAGACTGCTATTAAGATGTGTGTGTAATGGATGGCTTAGCTCAGAGCTGTGAGCTAAGTAGCAGAGCCCCATTAGTTCCCTTCCTCAAGCAAAGGTCAGTTTTCACACAAGTAAATCTTCCGACCGGACAGAAGTTTCTCATCTCTCTAAAGAGACTCTGAGGAGCAAAGCCTCCCCGCAGGCAATTTATTACACCTTCCCCCTGGTGAACAGAGCGGGGGCCACCCTGAGAAGGCTGCAATAAATTGTCTGCAGGGAGCCTTGTCTTCCAGCACAAACAAGGTCTGAGCGGCTGTCGTTCTGCGCTGCGGCTGGAGGGGAGGAGGGGGCTTGCAGGGCTGCCGGCTTTTGAGATCTTCCCACTTAGCCTACACACAGCTGATGCTCACCAACCAGCAAAACACGTGCTGCACAGGGAGAGCTGGGTTACGGCACAGCTTTGCTGGACTTCATAGACAGAGCGGCTCAGGGGAGCCCTGAGAGCAGCTCGGTTGGGCTGGGTTGGTTATGCAGGCTTAATATTGTGATTTTTGCTATTGTTTCTACAGTGCCCTGGTGGTGCATGGAGCTGTAGAGATACAATGTGAGCAGAGATGCCTCTTTGTCTCCCTTATGTATAGCATAAGCTGCCAGGTGCGGGGAGTTACCAGCTCAGTGCTGGTAGTGAAAGCGGGTGAAGGAGACAGCAGTGCTGGAAGGAGTTCAGAGCCACGAGGATGAGGATGGGGCACCCCAAGGTGCTGGAACATCTCAGGGCAGTTCCTTGAACTCTCCTGGGATGATCAAGCTCCATGGCAAAGTGGGGTCCCACACCACAGCTCCCCTTGCAGAGAGGTCTGCAGCTGACCAGGGAAGAGCAGGGGAGCAGAGCAATTTGTGTATATATGCTTTTTCCCCAGCGTCTTCTGGGTGCTGGCAGGTGAGATGAAGCATATCGTTGGGTGAGAACAAACTCTGCCACTTCTCTCCCTCTCCCCTGGCTGCAAAACTGATGTATTTGGTAACCTGCTTGGGCCTCTCTCCCCAGTTCCTGGAAACCCCCATCTTACACCGTGGAGCAGAGAGAGGGCTACTCCTTCTCCCTCCTCGGCGGGGAGAGACAGGAACTGGTGACGTGAGGGAAGGATACTTCTGCTACCATCTCTCTTCTCCCACCCTGGCATCAGTTTCCTTCTGGCTTTCCCTCATCCCACCCCCCTTGCTCAGGGATGTACTCAGAAGCCACTGCAGCTCATCCACCCTCCTCATTCCTCGCTGGAGCAAAGCGGCGAAGCGCCACATACCCCTTTCTGGTGGGGAAAACTGTGGAGGGAGGAACACCGCCCATTACACACGAGACAAATAAATTGCTCTGGTTAATTTAGTGTGGTTCTATTCTGCTCCTCCTGCCGCAGCAGGCTGCTGTCATCACCACTCCCTAATCTTATTTCTTGGAGAAATGCAACGCTGAGTGGAAATGAACGGCACACAGAGCCATGGCGTGCTGGGATCGCCACACCAGTGAGTGGGACAAGTCGGGAGCAGCGTGCCATGAATCTGCACCCCGCACGTGTCTTCCGGGGGTGGCAGCAACGGATTTCAGCAACAGGTGAGGTCCATCTAGCCCTACGAACAACTCCTGTTAGCAACCACGGTCTCTTCCTTCCAGGGACAGCTGTTTCCAAATGGTCTCCTGCTTCTTTTATTTTTAACACTAGTCCTTTTCTAATGGAATATGTGTTTAAAGAGTGGATATAAAGGAGGGCTGAAAAACTAAAATAGCAGAAGGCCTCATTAGCAGCTGAAATCTGGTCCAATTCCGTTCAGGTAGTCAGGCAAAACCTTGTAGATGAGGAATGCTTCCTCAACCCTGGCTGCGCCAGCCCCTTTGAAATAAAAATCTGAATTTATAGGCTGCCCTTGATGCACACAGAGAGGATTCATCAGGTAAGAAGAGGTAGCTACAACGTAGATGCCTACAGCTGAGCAGGGGTCTGAGGTCACAGAAGAGACAGATATTTTAGACCACAACTTACTGAATTCCAAAGCAGTCATCTAAAATTAGTTGGGTGAATTGTTCTTGGAAAACGTCTATTTCTTTCCAGTGGTTATACAAGGAGTCTGAGCTAATCAGCCCTGACACAGAGCTGTCTACCAGGTGAACATCTCAGGCTTGGTGTGGTGAGTCCCATCTCAGACATCTGTCCCACCTGCCTCGGGCCTGGACCACCGCCAGCACACACAGGGGTTCCTTCAGGTTAAAGGAAGGAATGACATGCATGAGCTTTGCGCTGGGTGTTTCAGAGCTGCTCTCTGTGCTGGTTCGGGCTGGGGCAGAGTTATGTTCTTCACAGCAGCTGCTATGGGGCTGCGTTTTGGATTTGTGCTGGGAACAGTGTTGATGATAACGCAGGATGTTTCCGTCACTGCTGAGCAGGGCTGACACAGAGCCAAGGCCTTTCTGCTCCCCACCCCACCCCACCAGCGAGGGGCCTGGGGGGCACAAGGAGCTGGGAGGGGACACAGCCGGGACAGCTGACCCCAACTGACCCCAGGGATGTGACATCCCATATGACGTCATGCTCAGCATATAAAGCTGGGTAAGAAAAAGGAAGGGGGGATGTTCGGAGTGATGGTGTTTGTCTTCCCAAGTAACCGCCACACGTGACGGAGCCCGGCTTTCCTGGAGATGGCTGAGCACCTGCCTGCCCATGGGAAGCAGAGAATGAATCCCTTGTTTGGCTTTGCTGGCGTGCGCGGCTTTTGCTTCACCTGTTAAACTGCCTTTGTCTCAACCCAGGAGTGTTCTCACCTTTACTCTTCTGGTTCTCTCCCCCATCCCACTGTGGGGGGAGTGAGTGAGCAGCTGTGAGGTGCTTAGTTGCTGGCTGGGGTTAAACCATGAGAGACTCTTATTTGAGGCCACTTTGTTCTGTAGTAACTGTGGTAACCTGGCAAAACATCTGGCCTTGGTATTGAGAGTCCTGAGCCCTCACGGCTCCCATGCTGACTTCAGCCTAGCCAGCACATATGAACACATGCCAGACGTTGCTGGACACAGACATTCCTTTGTGGGAATACTGCCGGGCCATAGATACAAACTCTGTCCCACAGTGTATTTGAGTATTGAGGATTTATTTCTGAAAGAAAAGTCTTTCCACGTGAGAGATGTTCTGATTTAGCGTGACGACTTCTGCCATGAGTTGTCACCGTCTAGCTGGTGGAGCTACCCTGAGAACACGTATAGTCATTTCTGGGAAAAGATCCACCAGTGAAGTGAATTTTATTTGCTGAGCTTGTTCATATAAATTAACAGCATGACAAACATCCAGAAGATAAAGAGATCAGACCCATGCTGGTGGCTCCCTAGCTAAGGATCGCTAATCCCACAAGGCCATTGTTTGAGGATGAGAATTCACTGCAAAGCCTGTCCAACTTTGCTTTACATGAACAAACAGCGTGTCTACGCTCTGGTCCTCTCTCACCTCAAAGATTTACACAAAGGGAGTAACTTTGCTTTCTTTCTCCTGCCTGTGTGAGTCAGAGCAAAATGCTTCCTTCCCTGCCAGAAGTGTTGCTTTAGCTGAACCCCTGCTAGTTCTGTTTTCCTCTGACCTCCTTGCTGCTCCTGGGTCTCCACACCTTACTTAAGATTTCTCCCCTTTGTCACGCAGCTCGTGTTCTGAGATGCAGTTTCACTGTCCTCTTCTGCTCTCAAAATACCTCTGTAAAATCAGCTCTTTAAAAATAAGTCTGTAAAGTCAAGCAATCCTTCTTTCCTTCATCCTCATCTTTGCTTCTCCTGGACTTTAGGTGTGACTCTCATCTAGCTTGGTTTAACTGCACTGTAAACCCTCTGAGGCAGGGAATGAGTTTCACCAACAACCAAGCGACTGGAGCTTTGGAAAGCCACCCAGGGGAGCTAATTCTAAGATGAGAACTAGTATCACTCCCAACCCATTGCCAGACGTCCCACCTCCCCTGCAAGACACATGGCACTCCCTCTTGCTTTCATGTATGGCTTTAAAGCTATATAAATGAGTATTAGCAGAGTCTCATAAAATAATATTGCACAAGAATAGCCAAGGGGCAGTTCACAGCTGCCCAAGCAGTTCTTTGCTTCCTGGATTTCTATGTTGTTCTCGGTGGAAAGCTTCCAGAGAAGCACTAGATGACAACCTGAAGACAGAGAGGCTTCAGCTATCTGTGCAAGTGTACAAGGGCAGAAACAATTTCTTCTGAACTAATGCTAGGAACGTCCTTATGAAATCCGCCTTCTTTGACACAGTGCTGTGAATTTTTTTGATCTTTGACTACAGAAGAGAGTAAAGACACTGGACACCAATGTTCAACAGTGTCAAACCCCAAGGAAATGTGTGTCAAAAGACAAAGCTTCAACAGTGCTGCAGAGATTTAAATAAGGGAGGAGAGTTTCATGCTGCAAAGCTTGTGAAAGTTCCTATTTTCAGCACAGTTCTTCCAAGAAGCCTTTGCTTAAAAAGGCATGCTTCCTTTAAATGTACTTTTAGAGCCGTCTAAAAACTATAACATCTTTGGGCGGCATGCTTCCCATCAACATTGCTGCAGGCACATTAAAGGTAAAACCAATTTGATGGTCACATAAAAGGTGGAAATGGTTTCTCCGTAGCTTTTCCTCTTCACAAACTACCATTTACTGTTCTTGCCTCAAGCTTCATGTCTTCAGTAGTTACCCAGTGTGGCTGAATTGTACATTTACTTTGACTAGAGGGAAAACCCCGCATGGTTACTAAATCCTGATCCAGTCAACAGATTTCTCTGTAGTGAACGTCTGGCACATCCAGTTACTTGTATTATTATCCCCCCAATTAGGACCCCCAGCACCAACCTAAGCTTCTCAGCTGCAACTCATGGGAGAGGTGATGCAAGAAATGTATCTGCAAACACAGGCGAGCCTCTATCAATGATATAGTAGGTGTCATGGGCACCCAGTCCCTTAAATTAACACATTTGTAATTAGGCGTGCTACAGCATTGGTTATCTCTGCTTTCCACCTCATGGCAGCAGGGGAGAGGGAACATTCTGCTCAAGGTATGGGTATGGACGGCTCTGCAAGCCACTGTGCACCTCCGGATTATCAAAATAAAACCCTGTCTATGGGTGAGACTCTTCACCACCTTTCCTCCAGCCCTTGTTTTAGTTCCCAAACCAGAACTGAAACTGCTGGGTAACAGATACCTGGGGCTTTTCCAACTTCAGCCAGCTGGCTGGAGTCGATTTCTTCTCCAAGAGCCTTCTGCTCAGATCAGATTTGGGGATGGACATGGGAACTCTACGTGCTGGGAAACTTTTTCAACTTCCTGCCAGCATCTGACATCCACAGGGGAAATAAACGGTAGAAAAGCCATGGTAAGTTAATGCCCATTCCCAACTCCTGAGGCATCTGGCCTTTCAGTCCAATTAAAATTGTAACTCACTGTGACACTCATTACTACCACAAGTAAGTATAAGCCCATAGTCAGTCTGGTTTTCACACACTCGCTTTTCAGACACTGAATGCTGACTTTTCCCCTATGGATTTCCCCTATGGATTGCGATTCTGGAACAGAAGATGTCACTCATTTACTAACTGTTGTATGGATCCATAGTCCTAAGATGTCTCTTGGCTAAGATCCTGCTAGAATGACTTGTCTCCACTGTGCTGCCAACTCTCATAAAACAATACAGATGGCAATATTCATGCTCGCTGAGTGGTCTTTCAAATGAGTACGAGCATGGCTCAGCGGCACCGGCTTTCGCACATTTAGCTGTTCCACTCCTGAAATCTGCACTGGGCTCTTGCTCAGTCAGAGCTTTCCCTGCTGTCTGTGGGATCCCTGTCCTAGCACGGACTCCTCAATTTGGCCCCTAGGCAAGATGCTTGATAACAGAGCTGCTGTGTTCTTAATGAGTTGGGTTTGGGGGCTTTTTTTTTGTTTGTTTGTTAGGTTTTTTTGTTTGTGGCTTTTTTTTTTTTTTTAATTTGCCTAAAAATTCATCACTTTTGCAGAAGAGCACCAACAGTTCTGTGTAGTTCTAAACACAGGTGGATCTGGATCATAGACACTAGAAATGTTCAGCTCTGGATCGACCCTTACAGTTTAAAGCACCCAAAATGTAGACTAAGCTCCTCTTGTGGGAGACAGCAGGTCAGTTCTGGAGTCATGGGGCTTTGCACAGCCTTGTTTTGTCCTAAGATATATCCACCGCTAAATATGGGGATGTAACAGAACAAAGAGTCTCTTCTCTTGAGAAGCCTCCCTTGTAATTGAAGTTAAATGAACGACAATCACTATGTGGGGAAAAAAGCTTCACTCAGGGGAAGAAACTCAAAAGTAGGTCTTCATTTTTTGTGGGTATTATGGAATGAATGAGAGTGATGTCAGATGTAATATAACACTGGAGTGGAAAGGCTAACAGAAAAAGACACGGTAACACTGCACTGGCTAGTTCTAGGCATGAGCTATCCATTAAAAGTAAGTCAGACCCCTCAATTTAATTTTGTACGTATGCCACCCCAACCTCCAGCCTCTCTCTGGGTGTTTTAAAGCTGCAAGAGCAAATTTGTCTTCTCAGAAAATATCTCCCTCGGAGGCAAAGGCGCTGTGTACACAAGAGCACTGGCAGCTTCTAGCGGCTTCCAAACACTAACAGTTGCTTGCAAAATTCCCAGATGAAGAGAAATGCTCCCAAACTGCCATTATCTTCATTAAAACCTTTTGAGGCTGGTCCAGTCCGGCCTATGAATATGTTCTATGCACATGCAGAAGCCAACTGGTTGCCATAAAATGCCATCATTTGCTATTTGTGGGTGTTTCATTATACCGTTATGTGGTTGAGTCCAGAAGGCAAATACGACAGAGCTATACTGGGATTAGTGTGGTCCCTGACATAGTGCACACCCTGGGCACATCCAGGGGAAGCGGGTGGCTCGCCGGCGAGGAAGTGAGCATTTTCCCTCCAGGTGGCTGGCTCGGGCTGGTTATCCTGGCAGAAAGAGGTCCTTGTTCCGCAGCCCTACCCAGCTTGGACTTCCCAGGAGTTCAAAACCAGCAAATAAAAATGTAAAGACATGACATAACCTCCGATCTCGCCCACATGCAAGGCAGCTACGGGTGTTAGTGTGGCTACTACTCATTTACACTTGTGCGAGAGTTTTCAAAGCTGAAGAGCTCAAAAGAAACCTCTGTAAAAGCGTTTGCTTGTTCACAGGCGTTTCTACAGTGTGAGAACCCGACAGCCTCATTTCCTGGCCTCTGGGGAGCAGGTCACCTGTAGCCACGTCCCACGGGAAGGGCTTGCCATCGCACACTTACCTGACACAAAAGTACAAAACAACTGGTCCCGACTTTTTGGGGAAGTCATGTTCCAGCACCCGGCGGTCCAGCTGAAGCCAGTTCAAGTGTCCCCTGGCAAGAGAAGAGACAGTTCTGAGCCTGGCACCAAAGAGGTTTCTCGCTACTCATTGCACTGAGGCCGGAGGTGTTCCAGAGGCTGAACCGAAGCGCATGCTATTTGCCCTGGGCTATAGCTATGGTATTTGAAAATCGCACAGTAAATGTTTGAGGAGCAGAGGCGATATCATCCTGGCAACATTTCAGTCTGGGAATCGAACAGCTAAAGTTCAAGCTGTCAGGGTAAAAGCTGGCAGCGCCGAGCAGGCAGGCTACCCCCAAAATGTTATGAGCTTCACCTTTTTATTACAATCCCTTGGAGCAATCGTATCATTAAAAGTCTGTCAAGATTTTCATTAGAAATCCTTATTGCTAAGAGTTTCCACAATGCCTGCAATATTTCACTCAAGGCTAAACCTGACTGTACAGCCTCAGACAGTTCATTTACCACCCACACGCCTGCGATAGCCTCTCTAGGTTTGTCCAGCCTTCGTTTTTCCTCCTTCAGAGCTCCTGAAAAACAGCTGCTCCACGAAGCGTTCCAGCTCCAGTTACCACATGCTGCTTTTCTTTTGCCTTGATGGTACCTGTCGCTGTTATTTTCTCCTATAATTTATCCATTCGTGCCTTGCTGCTGGAAGCTTTCCTGGGCAGGAGCTCTGTTCTTTGTCACGTTCCCCACATTGTAGAGCGCTGTGTGCGCGTGAGAGGTATTTTATAAATACCATTATTTGTATTACAGGGGCATCTCACTCCCCAGCTGAGATAAAGGCCCCATTAAATTAGACACTGTGGAAATACATAGGGCAAAATTCAGCCCCCACTGAAGTCGGTGGGAAGTTTGCCGTTGCCTTCAGTGATGCTAGGGCTGTGAGCGTTCTGCTGTTGATTTCAGTCAGACCAGATTTCACCCAGAGGGAGAAAATTGCCTTCAGCACTCCGCTGTCTAGACAAGCAAGAGGAGAGAGAACCGAAGTGATTTTGAGGGGAATCTTGCAGCAAATAAAGCAGGAAATGGAACTCAGATGTCCTGAGCTCTATTCCAATGCCTACTTGCCAGCTCATGCTAATCCTCAAGAATAATTCTTCATTCCACTAAAAACTGAAAAAAAGAAAAGGAAAAAAAAATGGCTTACTTTAAAAGAAAATGTTAAATTAACTTCTAGAGTTGCCATAAGCCTTAGCAATGTACCCTGTCAGCAGGCTCAGCTTTCACAAGGGTCTGCCCATTACTCCATAGCAGCACGTGTGCTTTGGGCAGCTGAGCAACCCCTTTGGAAAGTCAGCAACAACATCTATTTAGCAATTTAACCGGATTTGTAGCTCCCCTACTTCATCTTTTCTAGAAAAAATAAATAAAGGGGAAAGCAGCAGTTTCAGGAGGCTTTGAATCACCGGGGTTCGATTTGAATTTCTGTCCAGCGGCCCTGGCTGACGCCGGTGCCGAGGCAGCTGGGCAGCTCAGGGACTCCAAGCCCAGGCAGCGCCGGCTGGAGACCAGCTGGGCCACCGTGCGTGCGCCTGGGCGCAGCAGCTGCTTTGCGCTAAGGGATTCACGATTGCTTGTGAGCTCTGCTCATCACTCCAGTGGGCTCCGCGTCAGACATTTACAAAGAAGCTCTCTCACCTCACGTTTTGCCATACAGAAGTCAGGCGTTCAGTTTAAGCAGCCTTTGCATCTCTTTTGCAAGAGTACCAAGTCGCAGCTAGGTACAATGAGGTGTGGAGTTGGGGACTTTTCAGAATCATCTTAGACATCTTTTGGTGTACAAAAAAGATCAACGGATTTTTTTATCCCCTGCTCTAGACACCTGTGTGCTTCTCTCCATGATATTTTAACTTTTAGTCCTTTTTTTTCTCTAGATAAAGTTTTAAAATAAATTTTTTGTCTATTTTTTTCTCTAGGTAAAGGGCAGCTTGAACCATGTATGGGCACAGACTTACCAGCAGCGTGGCTACTGGAAAGGGGTGACATAATGCAAATTTTCAAGCCGAACTAGTCATTTTATATATCTCTATTGCAGTTCATGTGCTGAGAGCAAGTATGTGCAGCCTGGGACAGTGCTGTGCAGCGATACTGCCCGGGACTGGGGGTGAGGATGGCCGTGTGAACAGGGCTGGGTGTATGGGCTAGCTGGCCTTGTTCTCAGCAGCCATCGTAGCTGGGCACGCAGTCCTTTCTGCTGCTGGGTGCAGTTGCCCAGCGCTAGTGCGAGATCCCTGCATCGGGCCGTGCTGTTCAGCACAGATCCGTACTTTAACAAGGCTTGGTTTTAGAAGATAGATGCTCCAGGCTGTCAGAAACAGCCTGTTGGAAGATACTCAGCCTGGGCACCCAAAAATTAGGATCATAGAATCTTTTGGTTGGAAAGGACCTTTAAGATCTTCGAGTCCAACCGTGCCTGACCACCACTAAACCACGTCCCTGTGCATTTCATCTACCCGTCTTTTAAATCCCTCCAGGGATGGTGACTCAACCGCCTCCCTGGGCAGCCTGTGCCAGGGCCTGACAGCCCTTTCGGTAAAGAAATGTCTCCTAAGTAAAGAAATGTTTCCTAACTAAGGAAGTTCCTAAATTAGAGGTGTCCACATTTCCTGCTACATCCCCCTTCTTGAAACCTGTCCTTTTTATTTTTTTTTCCTTTTCCCCTGAAGTGCTGTTACATTTCTTTTGACAGGACTCAGGAAGGCTGAAATTAACTGAAGGCCAGAGTACACACGGGGGTTAAAACTAGACATGCTCACCCATTCCTAGCCAAAGTACAAAGTGAGCATTTATCCACGTAGGCCAAGGTACAAAACACTGTCAGAGCAAGAAAAAGCCGCACTAAGCCTGACATCCTATCCTGAACCTGTCCAGCTGCATTTGTATCACCAAAGTAGCAGCCACCAGCAGCTGATGGCATTACATACCGGTTCCCACCGAGACCAATTTGTTGACAATGGACTTACTGTCTACCTCTATGTTTATTCAACAGAAATGTCTGGGTTTGCCTAATGTGTACAATGAAGGGTTGAGAAGCCATGGTGCACAGAACAATAATTCACTTCAAGGTATTTCTTATTTTGAAAAGACTTGCTCTTTTCATTCTCACTGCATTTTAACTTGAGAGATGGGTTAATATAATCAGTGCAAAAAGAATATAGGCACATAATGTATACATACCAGATTACACATTTATAATGTTGTACATCTACACGGGTGTGAGTGCTGATTAACACGTTTAATTGCCACTGAGTTTTCGGGTTGAAGAGTTTCATTACTCTCATCTGCATGGAGCTTAAATCTGAAGCTCCTTCAGTGGAGGAAGGTCACTTAAATCACTGCCAGGAGCTAACTGCTCACTGTACTCAATTACCACTTACAATCTTTCATCGCTGAGGGCTTCTGCACTGCAGATTGTCACCTAACTCCTTGTTTTCAAGCGTGCATGTGTGGCATGCAGAGAACAGCAGTGGTGAAGAGTCACTGGCATCCGCCTGTGAATGTGGTCTATCGGGAGCCGAACTCCAATGCTGTTACACCACAAAACACTTTGCCCTGGAAGCCGTCTTGCTGTCTTCAGCAGAACTATTCATGGAGCATAATCCCGTGTAAGGCAGAGAAAAGTATGGGCATATAACCCTAGGCATGTAGTAATCCTGACAGTTTTCATGGACCAATTTAGGCAGCTTGCACCGGCATCCCATTCATACAGGCCTGTGTCTAGCTGGATTTCTTTCACCGTTCAATTTAGAGACAAAAAGTAGCTTTTGTTTTGTTATCACCATTGATTTGTCCACTTGGGTATTTATATCAGTGTGTTCACAAATAGTGGTGCAAACCTTTTTGGATGACCTATAGGGAGGATGAATATTGGAAGCCAGATCATTTTCCTCTGTTGGTTGTACTCGTGTTGGCAGTTAAACTGCTGTGTCAATAACAAACACATAATCACTTTTAGAAAAAGAAACGGGGTCCATTTAGGTTACAGACTGAGTATGGATTTTGGTGCCCAGGGTTCGTATTGTCGATTGCATACAGTAGTTTTGTTTTCTTTTATCAGTACATCAATGAGTACTTTGCCTCCAGGTGGTTCTGTTTATACAGTTTTACTGGTTAGTGTCCAGTTTTCTGAAAAGTGGATCCACATTGATTTGTGTTATAAAGGTATTTGGACCAATAAACCAACTCACATCCCTTCAGTGTCAAAACTCATGTTGAATTGAATGGACATTGAGAAAGACCAGTTCACGTAATAAAAACCCTATAAACTATTTTACATTTCCATCAATCATGACAGAACAAATAACCCCTTTCAGCTCACAAATTTTCTCATTTAAGGTCTTAATACTTCAATAGAAATATTTTTGAAGGGGCTGCAAATCTCAAGGAGCTATATGAGTTTAGCTATACAGATTTTGCAAAACAGTGGACTGGGTGACAAAGGAACTGATCTAACGCCAGAGCAGGACATTATTCTGAGAGCTGCACCCTCCGTTGGGCTGGCTGTTCAACCAGAACGTGGGACACCTGGTCCCTCATTTTGGCTCTGCCACATGGCTGCGGTGTCGAAATAGGTTGCTCCCCAGTTCCTGGAGAAGACAGAGTATTTCAGGGAAGAGCAGTACCCTGCTCTTCCTCTTCTCCTACTCTTCCCTTGCCATCCCCTTGGCCGTAGGATCCTGGGCTGAGCAATGGCACTCTGTGTCATTACCTTATCACGTTAGTACAGTTTCTAGCACAAGTGTAACACAAATAATGGGGGGCCCAATGCCTTGCAGTTTTTATCCTATAAATTAGCTAGCAGAAGAAGCAGCCCTGCAGGTTCTAGTTTGGTGAGGGACGACAGGCATCAGGCAAAGGGGTTTGGGTCAGCTTTTGGTTGGGCCCATGGAGCGGGAGAGCCGTGGGGTGCAAAAGTTGGTAGTTCTCTGTGGTACAGGTGTCTCGTGTCTAAGGACAAGTAAAGGACATGGAAAACCTGCCCATGGCGCAGATGGGGCATCTGCAGTGAACAGAAGGGTAACCCTGACCACTTGCTCTCAGGGAATGCTGGAAGAGCTGATGCCAAGGGAAAGGGCGGCTAGTAGAGATTCATACTCAGTGGGACTAAACCAAAAAAAGCCCTTTCTCCACTCCTTTTCACTGTTATTCAACCAGCATATAGCTCTTCTGGCTTTACGTGAAGCTTGGCGCCACACACTGTACAGGCCCTTTTGACCTGTGCTCTCCCGCAGTTAGTGGTTCACTCCATGAAGTGTTTCTATGATCATTAAAATAGGAGGCGTTATTCTCTCCTCCATAATAGTCTGACAATCTAATTTTAGTCACACTGACTAGTGATGACCCTATATTATCACAAGAAACTATTAAGTCACCAACGCAAAGGTTGTTGCTATTGATTTTCTTCTCAGGTTGTCATGATAGGACACAACTAATGAAGGGAAATCCCCAGTCCAAATAATTTCTAAATAAATTACTCTCATAGAGCTTTTGCTCTTAAACAGAAGAATTGATTTAATACTTTAGTGGCTTTTCTTCTTTCTAAACTTGCAATTTAGCCAACCCCAGACTATGAACCAGGCTTGTTCTGTTTTAGCTGATTTTGAGTTCCCTTCAAGTAAGGCACATGGAAACTCAATGAAGAGTGGAGAGAAGGAAATCCCTGAGGGCCCGTGTCACAGAATTAGTGTTTCTTTTTGTGTGCCTGGTCTATATCAACTATAGGGCTGTGTTAGGTGCTCTGCAAACAGACATTAAGAGACTGGTTTTCCTACTTTTTGAAGAAAGGATGGTGTTTTAAACTTCCATTTCACATTACAGGTTAAGATCTGTGGTACAGACAGCCCAGTTCATTTTCTGGAGGTGACATGAGGTCTATTTCCAAGACCCAGTCCAACCTCCCAAGCACATTTTTGATTGTGTTCAGTCAAATAAAACAATTGCTGTTTGTGCTAACTATATGCCAAGCTTTTTACAACCGAAGAGGCAATATTACACATATGTTATTTTTGTCAAGCTTATTTTCACAGCACTGAAGAAGGCTCAGTACAAGAGTCAGACTCACTAAGGGACAGCAGAAGGGCTGCAGGCCAAGCTTCATGTCATCTAGGACTCACTGGCTTGTTACTGGGTTGTGTTCACTAGATTTAATGAGAGTGTCCCCAAATCTTTCATCTGGGTTGGCTGAGCATCTCCTAAAATGCACCCTGCTCCATCTTGACTACAGGTCAAGAAGATGACCAAGTAAGTGGATGGCATCAACCTCACCCTTTGAAATCCCGGCTAGACAGTGCGCACCCATCTGCATCTGCTGTGCATCTTTGAGCTCTGCCTCGACAGCCACTGTCAGCCTCTCGCGCTTCCTCCCATCACTAACCCAGATCTTTGCTCACGCTGCTCTGTGTTAAACCTGGAAGCCCCAGGAGAGGCTGGGCTCTCTCTAATTGCTGACACCTCCTCATTAGCTTCCCTTGCACTCCCAGGGGAGCCCTGTGCCCACTCAGCTGAGCTGAGAGCTGGCACTTGCTCAGCTGCTATCTGGTTTCAGACTAACATGTGTTTCTTGTTTTTAACCTGTGCTATTAGGACTGTTAAGGGAACAGTTTCATCTCTTAGTCTGCGTTGGCTTCCCTGCATGGCTTTCCTGCACCCCTCAGGCAGCACCCACTGAGTAACTCGCTCTCTCCAATGAGAAATAACACCTTGATGCTTATAAACCTCCTGCTTTATAAGTGGCCAGTGCCTCCTGCTGCTCCTTCTGTGAGGACCACTCTTATTCATTTGTGTTGGGTTGGAGACCTCCTACAGAGCTGAGCCGCTCGTGTCCGTGAGATGGGCTCTCCAGTGATTCTGGGCTCTCCTCTGATTTGGGTCCTGCTTCTGTACCTGCCTGATGTTGAGCATCCCTCCACCCTGGGAGCTGTGTCCTGAGATGGCCTCAGGCTGCCCAAGGCAGGCGCTTGCCAAAGGATCTGGCTCCAGAGGGGCAATTCCTGCGGAGCTGAATGTGGATATGTTTGTGCAGTTACCCAGCAGCCTCTGATTAACTGATCCTGAATCATAATTCCAGCAAGAA
>KL264391.1:0-23115 GCA_000699545.1 Podiceps cristatus | reverse complement strand
GAGAAGGGAAGAGGGTTTTATGCCTGTCACTGTGCAGTCCGAGAACCTAAGTCCTGCTTTTCCCCCACCCCTGCCTAAGCCCCCCTACTCCTTTCTCACCCAATCGGGCCAAACCCTCTCTGCACCAGAGAGGGATTTCTTCCCAGCCCAGCACTACCAGCGTAGCATGGCCAGTGATAGGTGTAGGGGAGGGCAGGACCTACCCCTCTGGGGCCAGGGCTACTGGTGGGGCAGTTGGTGGAGGTGAATCTGGCCATCCCCCCGGCAGCACGCCTTGCGGCTGCGGGGCTGCATGGGTGGCACTGCCCACTGCCTGGCTGCCAGTGCTCTGGGGTGGCTCAGTTATTTGATAGATGGGCAACTGGGCTGCCAAGCAAGGAAGTGAGCCATCAGCCAGCCATGCTGGGTGTCCCACCTGAGAGGGCAAGGGTGGCGAAAAAGCATGCCTCAAACACAGCAGCATTTTCCCAAGCATTCGGAGGGGATAGGTTGAGCTTTGATATTTCGCAAGAAAGCAGAGCAGAGCAATAAATGGCTGATGTGAAACAGGCTGCCTGTAGACATGGGGGAGCGATGGGTCCCTTGGCTCCAGCCAGCCAGCGCTGTCACAAGGGTGACCGGACAAGGGGTAAAATCCCCTTCTGAGTCCAGCCACATCACGGAGGAGTGATGCCCAGCGCCCCTTGCCCCATGCACTGCTGCATCCAGCCCCGGGTATCAGGTGAGGAGCAGCACCTGAAAGCACCTGCCTCCTGCCACCCTCCCCAGGCAAGATGGGTAAACACAAGGGATTGCCTCCTTATCTCTGCTGAGCGAGACCTGGCTGCTGGAAAAGCCCTGCAGAGGTGGTCGGCATGGCATGACAGCCTCCCTTCTCTACTGCCCGGTGGCGGCTGCTCCGCTCCCAGCACGGCTCCCTCCTGCCTCGGGCTCAGCAGGGGCAGGATCTCCACTGCCCTTGCCATGGGGCCTCCTCCAAAGCCTGTGGTGGCAGATAAGGCAGGATAACCCTTTGCCTTGCAAGATAAGGGAAAAGAACAATAGATGCAGACCCAGGACTGGAGCAGTGCCAGTTAGTTACTGGGCCAGTGTCCCTGAAGAGGCTTATGGCGGTGAAGTTAAGCCCTGCTAGTCCCCTCCAAGATTACTTTCTGCTCTCCTCTTAAGCTCTGCAAGGTTATTGTCCTTTCCAGTGGGATGAGTCCTGTGTTCTCCCACCACAGACAGGCAACCTGAGTCTTCGGAGGGGGGAGGAGGAAGGTGGAAGCAGAGACTCCTCAAGACAAACCTGCTCAGTGGGGATAAAGGCAGGAAAACCCTGCTGAGCACGACCCGAGCTGTAGCCCTTCTTGCTGTTTCAGGAGAAGCTCACGCGCTCAACGTTAACGGTTAATCTGCTTGCTGTTCAGATGTGAGCAATGACCTCCTTTCATGTGAGCTGCGCAGACAAAGAGCTCATTAGCGATGCCTGTGGCAAGTTGTTTTAATTCATTATTAATTTCTGGACTTCATTTTCCAGAGGGATATTCATTTTGCATTAATAAAACTTCCATCACAGACATGTTGAAGAAGATGGGGACTGGTCTCTGAGAGCAGGGAAATCAATAGAAAGTGGTCTAGGACCTTCTGCATCCAATATAGCAGGATGGTCAGCGAGATAGCTTGTGAAGCCCACAGGCAAAAATCAGGAATAACAGGTGGCATTCAGACCAGAAACGGAACTGTGTCCTCAGTGCTGGCAGAGCTGAATCGTGATGCAATGTGAGCTGCCCGGGCAGTTGCTGAGACCACTCTGCATCTGCTGCTCTCCATCTCCTTCCTACCCACACCTTCCTGGCATTCTCCATGTAAGCTGTGTCAGAAAACACAGCCTGGGGGAGCCTGTCGGAGCTGCAGCTGGCTGGCCTGAACCTGGGACGGGGTACACCAGCAGAAACCCTGCAGCCGGAGCCGCGAGGGCTGGGCATGCTTTGCTGGTGGGAGTGGGTTGTCAGAGCAACGTTATTCAGCCAGGGTTTCCCCTGCTGCTCCCTCCCGCTACAGGACTCTTTGCAAAAATGCACGTGAAGAACAATGCCCTGTAAATCAACTGTTATTTTTACTAGAGAATTCAGCAGGGCCCTGGTCGTGGTCCCAGCACACTGGAGCTGTGGCCCAGGGGGAGAAGAGCCCGCAGGAAGGGCTGAGGGACCCACGCTCCCAGATAGTTGAGTCTCTAGCACACACCCCAGCCACGTCATAGCCAAAGACACTGTCCCTGAGGCTTTTTCTGGACCCCTACCTGTACCCCCCAATTCCTACTCCAGCCTGCGAGAAGCACCACTTTGCAGCCTGGGCTCTCTGGATTTGCAAACGTGACCTTTTCCACAAAGCTTAATACTTCAATACTGGGTCAATGGATCCACCTGCCAGGCATAATGGCATTGATGCATTGTGCAGGGGATTCCTGGTCATCTGTAGAGTGGGCAACTCTTCTGTGAAGTCAAACCTGACTTGAGAGCACTCTGAGGTTTCTCCCTTCCCTCTTGGGGAGGCAGGAGAGCAGAGATGGACTCAGTAGGGACTGTGTCCTTATTAGCAGAATGACCCAGACACTCTTCACTGTGCCCTGGGCAATGCCTGAGAGGTTTATCTGAAATGCTGCACAATGTTCTGCAACCGCAAAGCACTTCTGCCTCAGCAGGGAGGAGCAGAACAAGCACATGCCGGGGCTCTTCTGCAACCCCGGCTCCTGCAGCCTTGAAGTAGTGGACTCATTCCCTCCCTCTCCTCCAAAACAACTTAAGTTTGTTCAAATAATGCTTTAGAGGAAAGGGAAGCTCTATTGGTGTTGGGAGGTGGCAGGGAAAGAACCAAGCCTCAATAGCAGCTCTGTGACTTGAACTTGTACCAAGAATGCTTCTGAAAAGGCACCAAAGACAGTGCAAGAGGTACGTATGGGATCACAGCTGGCTGACAGTCCCAGGGTTGCTTAAAGACCTGAATTTTCCTGTTACTTAAAGAAACACAGCCTGTGCTAGAGAGAACCACACCAAGACGACTTCAGTGCATACAATGCCCAAGCTCTGTCTTTATCTCCCTGGCTCTATTTTAAGGAACATTCAGCACTGACAAATTAACCACAGGGGACAAGTCCCTCTTCCATACACTGTACTTGTCTCTGTACAGAGACACTATATACAGGGGCACTCTACACAGGTGTCTCTTCCCAATTAGACCTGAAGGCAACTTCCCTAAATAACGGCAGAGCACGGCAAGCACTAAAGGTGAGCGGGGAGGGGAAGGGCAGCCCTGAGAGCACCTTGGGGAGGGGAGATGGAGGCTTCATGATGGAAGGGTCATAGCAATTCAATGTCAAAAACTCCTGATGTCACAGCTCTTCCATGTATTTGTTGGATGAGTTCTCATTAGTGTGAGCCTGCTAACATGCGCTGCTGGACCCACTGGGGGATCAGGCTGGGATCTGCTCACAGGAGACCTCCTCAGTGCTGGAGAGAGGGAAAGGAGGAGGTGAGACGCAGGTGATGCGGAGCAAGGCTTTGCTGTCCAAGGTGTCCTGCAAAACCTGTTTTGGTGCCTCCTAACACTAGACATGGTCATTGTCTCACAGGTTTAGTGACAACACTGCTGCGTTATAGGTATGTGTTGGCCACAGGATGGGAGGAGGAGGAAGAGGGCTTCTGGGGAGAAAAATCCCCTCGTAGCTTGGGGAAGCTTCTGGGGGAATCTCATCTCATATCTCATCTCATCCTAAACCAGGCCCAAAGTCCAGCAAATACCCGTTTCTCTCTGAGAGGGCTTGGTGATCAATGCAGCTGAGGATCAACACTGTAAATATCTAACCCAAGTCAGGCCAAATCCTGCCCCGAGAGGGCAGTGCTGCCATCCGAGGAGGGTCTCCTGGGGGCTGCAAACCAGGTAGCCCATGTGCCACCATGGGTGCACCTGGGAGCTCATCTCACTGAGCCACAGACACCTCAGCTGGGTCAGTGCTTGGGGAGTAAACATCTGGCTCTCTCAAACAGCAAAATCAGACAAGTGCAAGGATTTCGCTGTAGCTGGAGCAGATCATTCTGTCAGTCATCATTGAAGATACAGCAGAAACACAAGCATTCCAGTATTAAATATTCAATATAATTAAAAGACAATGTTATTGGGATTTGAGCAGCCCAAGGAACTCGAGAGTCATGTGTTCCCCCAGTGGCAAGACAGGCTGCCCACTTTTGGCAGAGAAGCATGTTTCTCAGTGACAACTTCCCATTACACTTAGAAATGAGTGAGTTATAGAGAGAGATTATCTATCCACAGTCCAGCAGTGCCATGAATAAAAAACAGATGACATGGTATTAGCAGCTGCTAGTACGTCCCTAGAAGCGCAGGCACACACAAAGTATATTTTATTGTTTTATTAACTGTCAGACAAGCCTATCTCTTCTCCCTCCCCCATTTCATAGCTTTTCCCTAATTCTCCATGGCAGAAGGTTTATGCATAGTTTCGACATATGGACAGGCGCGTGCTGCCTGAATCCACCTAGCACAGAGACACGCTGAACTGTGGGAACCAGGTAACTAGATCCCACTCAGTAAAGCCTTGTTTAATTAGATTAAAAAGACCACTACCATCCACTGTCTCCTTGCTGGAGGGACCTGCAGCGAGGTATATCACAAGAATATAGAGATGAGACACTGCTAGGCCAAATGCTGCGATGCTAAAGACAGTTTGCAGTACTGGTGCTCAGCCTGCCCTAATTTTGTTCTGCAACCCAGCTGTAATCAGGCACAGGCTCCAGGGCTGTCTCGAATCATTGCTATTTAACTGTCAGCTTGTGCTGATGCAGGCTGGTCCACTGGCACCCTCCAAGCCAAAGCCACCAGGGCATGGCCCAGACCAGACACAGTTCCAAGGATGGTCACCCAGGTGACCAGAGGGGGTTTACCCCTAGGAACACAAGCCAGGCTGTGCCATGTGGCTTCCAGCCCAGCCAGCAAGCCCCAACCTATTTTATTTATGAGCGCAGACATAGCAGATGCTGTCTGGTGAGTTCGCAAGCAGATTTGGTTTCTGCAGGATGGATTGTGAAGTGTGTCTTGTTCAACCAGCCTCTTGAGTCTTGCTGACTCGGTCCAATTTTGCTAAACGTTCAAAGGTCGGATGTTTGAAAAACATCTCTTTGGTGGCTTGAGTTGAAATGTAGGTTGAGGGGGTGTGTGTGGTGTGGCCAGTCCATCAGTGGGAGAGGCAAGGTGGAAAAAGCGGTTTGCATGAGAGTAATTTCTGCCTTGGTACCACCAGTCAGGGTATAACCCTCCCTCATCAGCCGGCAGCAGCTCTTGCCCATCTTGAGCCTTGGGCAGTGCAATCAGAAGGAAATTCTCATGCAAAACGGTGATTCACACACAGTTCTTCCCTCCACCAACTATTGTCATTTGCTAATGAAGCAAATTCCAGGTTCCCCCACTGAATTAGATCATCTGCTAAAACCAGCCACCAAGCTACGCTCCATCCCCACAGTGATAAGGGCAGTAAAGATGCCCGTATAGAGCCTTTGTGATCTGCTCTGTTTCTCGAGGCGTTGGTTATTCAGTGGCCAGCAGCACACATATACCCACATGCATTAGGCACTACATTACCCTGTAATAGTTAGAGATCGTAACTCCCTCCTCCCCCTGCTTCCTTGTGCGTGAAACACCAAAACCTCTCATCCAGGGGCCATTGAACTGTCGCTCACTCACAATACTCTTCTTGTCAAATTGGCTCTGCCAACAGCTCTGTCACCTGATTGTTTAACCCATTTTACTCACTTTGAAGAAAAGAAAAATCCAAAGATGCTCTATAGTAATGTTATGTAAATACCAAATAACAGCTCTTTCAGCTATCGCCTCATCTGAATACAGTGTAACAACATTGTACAAAACCGCTCAGGCTGAAGGCTTGGGGCCTTAGGGGTTTCAGCTTTGCATTTCCCCTTAAGGGACAGATCCACCATTCCTCAACTCTGCGTTACTGTGTCAATATATGGAGTGCACATAATCAAAGCAGGCTGGGAGGTAGTTGGGTGAAAAATTATTCATTGAAATGCAAGATGCCTGGTGAGGGAACGCCTTATTTTTTATCACGAAACAGCTGAACTCTGTCAGTGTCGGGGACTGGTGGTGGGAGCGTTGCTTGCGCTGGCACACACAGCACCTCTTCCCCAGAGTCAGTGGTTGGCTCTAAAAATCTCTTTTTTTTCATTTACATAGGAAAATGAGACAACTTGCCTCTAGCAGCCTCCTCGGGAACATGGAGGGTGGTGACAGAGTGCCATTGACGTTTTTCTTGGAAAGTCAACACCCGCAAGTTGTGGGAATTAAGATTTATTAGGGTCAGAGAAACAAAGACAAAAAAAATCTCCCAGTTTTAAAAAACAAAGTCTGTTTGGTAAAAGGATTAGAAACACCCTACTGACAAGTTGCCTTAGAAATATTCACAGAGAGCTGCATTTATGGGTTTGGCTAATACCTGACACTCAGTATCTTAAGTCAGAAGAAATGCTGACACTCTTTAATTCCCCTACATATTAGCAATGTGAATCTGCTTAAATATTTTTGTAGTCAGAGAAAGCAGAGATCATGAGCTGGCCAAGTCTGCACAGTGAATTCATGTCAAAGCCAAAATGAGAAGCAGTTGGTGGGAGGAAAAAGACACTTTGGGGTCTGCAGCATCCCTCTCCCCTTCTTGCCCGACGCAGAGGCAGCTGCACGCTTCCCTCATTCAGACGGGGTCTGCACCGATGCCCAGTGATCCCGTTCCTCTCTGTTGTCTTCGGTATCATCCCGCGATTCCAGCAGCATTTTCAGGTGACTGCATCCAAAGAGACCAACCAGCTGCTACAGGTGCTGGGACAAGAAATCTGCCCGTCTTCAGTGCTCCATGCTCAGACCTTTCTCTCATACATGACAAAAGCCTCAGTGCTTCCCTTAGTTCCTCCCTTAGCTCCATCTCCCCTCTGTCTCTGCTGGAAGCAGCTTATGTCCCCACATACAGCCGAGAGAGCCAGCTGATGGGCTGAGGATGGAAGAAGGATGAGCTGAGTTTTGGGGCTGTATTTTTGTGTGCGTATTTTTTCATCCATAGACTTGAAGCGCAAGGAGAGATTTGGTGGCTCCTTAGAGCACTGCATCCCACGTGAGAATCTGCATCACTGTCTCCTGCAGGGTTGGGGAGCTGCTGTGCCTGGCTTTCAGACTCATGTCCTAGCTGATGGGCTGAGGATGGAAGAAGGATGAGCTGAGTTTTGGGGCTGTATTTTTGTGTGCGTATTTTTTCATCCATAGACTTGAAGCGCAAGGAGAGATTTGGTGGCTCCTTAGAGCACTGCATCCCACGTGAGAATCTGCATCACTGTCTCCTGCAGGGTTGGGGAGCTGCTGTGCCTGGCTTTCAGACTCATGTCCTGGTCTGCCCCAGCAACTTGGGGTGCCAGCAGGTGAATAGCACACTGTAAGGTATTTCTGCCTGGGATCCCCCAAGAGTCTGGATCTCTGAGCTGTGCAGTCTGGACATGCTGGCTAGATACACATCACCTTCATGGAGCATCTACGCCAGGTCCACTACCTCCCAGTGTGCCTCCCATGATCTGTGCATGCACAGGCAGCCCTTGGCATGGGATTTCCAGAGGCCTGAGAATCAAAGGCAAGTGGTCAAAATCCTGGCATTCCCCCTGGGTAATCTTTTCAGGCAGTAAAGAAGATTGTGCAGGGCAACCTCATATGCAGCCACCCTCGAGGTCTTTCTAGCTGAATGGTGCCCAGGAGCATGAACCAAGTGAGAAAATCTGGCCAACAACAGAAGCAAACTCAGACTGCAAGGGCAAGCAGGCATCTTTTTAGGAGGGATTTGATAGAAAGTGTGGAATTCCTTATGTTGACTGATGTAAAAATTGCTTTTGTAACACTGCCAAGGTCACTGCTGGCTCAGCTAATCAGCCATGAAAACATCACTGAAGCAAGTTAGAAAGTTACCCCAAGTCAATTTGCATATGCAACTTTTATTATTCTTTATTTAAACTTTCTAGGTTTGTTTTTTGATGGTTGGAGGGAACAGATCCTTCCTCTATTATCTTTCTTTAACTTTCTCCCCAAACCAAATGCAACATCAAATCTGTTTTGCCCTTTACAAGACACTCCTGAAGACAAGCCTGGCTGGCTGCTTGCTTTGATACGTCTTTGCTTTAGCAAATACTATGTTTTCAGGAAACTCATCTGAACTCCATGGGAGGTTTTACAGTATTGTCAGGAGCTGCATTCTGCAGATTAGTATGGCTTTAATGAAAATCCATCCCAAATTTGACAGATTTGAGGGAGATTTCTTTTGAGCTTTCAGGGAATGTAGAGCAAATTTATGAGGCGTAAACTCAGAAAGACTGGTACGAAAAAGGCACCCACTTACATGAACCCAATCAACTTTCAAGCAAATTCAGTTCCCACAGAGCAGAAAAAAACCCCATTCCCAGCTGTGATGGCTAAATCCACTAGTCCTTCAAATCATTCTCAGTGTCTTGAACTTATTAATGATCTATTCAATAGCTTCCCATCTCCTAAATGAGAAGAGCATGGACAATAGATCAGCAGAGCAGAAGATACCCACATGCACGATGACTTTGCCCTTGTTGGAGGAAGTTGGTTTCACATAAGCAGAAAACAGAAGCATCTGTGCTTCAAAGCAAAACACTGTTTTCAAGGTCACAGTGATTTAAGCATCTCCCAGTTCACCTAATCTCCAGATAACCGGGACTGGGCATATTTGGTACTTGGATATATCAGTACTAGCAACCTGGAAAGGGTCATAGCATGGACTTGGCTGATCTCCAGACTGCAGCAGCATTTCCACAGTGCTGGCCTGTGCCAGGTAACATTCTCCCAGACAACGTCTGAGCGCAATTTGGGGGATAGCTTGGGCCAGGAACCATTTCTAGGTGTCAGTATGGATCCATCCACCTCATTCAAGGGGAAAAGAGTTTAGCCAGTTGGATGCCAGCAGAGCCTGTGAGCCAGTGAGCAACTTCTGACTTGTTTCTTCTACTAGTACAGACAAAATCATTGATTTTTCTCCCCTATGAGCCAAGGCGGAGAAAGGATGGTCCCAAATTGGCCATCAGTTGTCACAATCAGGTGAACAAACCCAGATTTCACATATTCCTAAACCAGAAGAGTTAACTCGTGTACTACCAGGTTCTGTAATGTTTTGCGCAGCTCAGATGTGCACTGCATGTCCCATCCTTTCTGCCTGTCACCTAACCGCAGGCACGGCCAGCCAGCCCCACACGATGCTGTCTTAATCCAATGGGCAAGGCACGAGGCTTTCTCCCCTCCCCTGGGTTTGGCCTCACGGTGAAGGGCACTGCAACCTGGTGAAGCAGCAAATCGTGTGCTGGTTGTAACCTCAGGTCTTGGGTTCAGTCCCTGGATGTGGCCTCTCCAAATACAAGAGAAACTCAAGCTGTTGTTTCTTTCCTCTAGCTTGCCCTAGGTGAGGGGGGAGGAGAGGAAGGCTACTCTAGACTTGCTTCTCGCTGTGAAGAAGGGATGTGATGACCTTCTGAGTTACACTGATTCTGTTACTTGGGTTACAAGTTTTCTGCTTTGTATAACTGTCCTTTTAGCATGCTCCAACACTCCGATATCTTTGAGTTGCCTGGAAGCACCCTGGGTAGCCAGGCAACTCTTCTTCTGTCCCTCATCCTTGCAAAGACTCAAGAAAGTATATTTATTCCACACAAAAACATTTAACCTGTGGAGGTTTCCCCTGCAACAAAGATACAGAGGCACTGACTGAATTTTGGATTTCATTGCAGTTATCTGTAATCAATTTAAACAAGCAAAGATACTAGTGGGACTAAGCATATCTCATGCCTTTATCACAGAACTGGAGTCTGAAGAGGATTTTTCACCTTTCTTTGCACATGACATACAGCAGTGATGGATACAGAGACCAGATTAGATGGAGCTCCCCGATTGGAGATTGCTGCTAAATTAATACTGACTGAAGCAGCTCAAGATGCAAATTTTACATGCTGTGGAGTTAAGAGGGTTTGTGTACATGGCTTTGCTTCAAACCCTTGTCTTAATGCAAAGGGAAAAAGACGTGGATATGGCATTCTTTGCAGCACGCTGCGTTGAAAGTTATATGGCCTAGTTTAAGAAAATGCTTCCAACATGACAAATTTATGCAGATAATCTGTATCATAAATGCTTGGATTAAAGTATTTTGGGTCTTCATGTGTACATACCTTTCAGTTTCTGGAGATCTGTATAATTTTGAAAAAGGGTACTCAACTGCTGCAAGACAATTGTGTTTTAAATCATCTGACTGTATCTCAAGTGGAAAATCAAACTTCGAACATGAAGCGAGATTCAGAGCCAACTTTCTGTGGCAGGAATCTGTTTCACACTCAGCTGACAACAGGGTTTGATAAGAGCTCGGCCAGTGTGAATAACCAGCTGCCTTCTATATATATTTTGGTTTGGTAGCATCTGTTGAAGTTTTATATCACTGAGAGATTGTTGGTATTCTTTTTAAGCATTAAAGCTACCTTGACAAGGTCAACAACAATTTCTACAGAGGTCAGCATTTTTATTTTGAAATATTTGATCATAATTCTATCAAACATTAAAGAAAGAGTTTGGCTAGGGCACATAATGAAATTGGACAGCTCACACAATCCATTTATCTTTTTGACTGTAAACCTCTGAAGCGCTCTAGTTCATGCAGTTTCAAATCAACTGTAGAAATGTCCATCTCACTTCATACAGCCTACAGAAATTGGTGCTTGGAAATGCTCTTGATCTCTTATTGCTGATGTGGAAAAGGAAAAATAATTTCCCAAGACATACTAGCTTAGCTGCATTCTTATGTTCTATTTTCTTTTTAAAAATCGCCTGAATAAGGATGTTTATTTCCATCCTGACTCACAGTCACTTCTTCATTGCTGAAAGTATTTAATAAGCTAAGTGAATGCCTATTTTTGTAGGACATTTTCTAAATGCATTCAAATAATTTATAAGAAAAAAACCATCCAAAACCTACATGACCATCTTATGAATCTAGTTCAGATTTTAGCCAATCTAACGGCAATAAAAGTAAATAGAATTAATAATAGTGCTAGGTCTGATGCATAGAATTAGATCTTCCTGTTTTATCCTACACACCATTTGTGAATGCAGAGAAACTAATTAAACTTAGCAAGAACTACATCCTCATGGGCTGAGACTGGGGAAGGGGGATGCCTTCAGAAGCGTAATGGGTGCATAGGCTTCTGTGCATTCATCTTCTTTAACTGTACTAATACCTAGGGATGCAGTCAAGAGAGCTAACTCCACTGTTAATATTCTCCATACATATGGCAATATTAGATACTCCCTCCCCTGAAGAGCTTGTAGTTGAAGCATATTGGTCTTCCTGGATGCTCTCATTGATTTAATTATCTGTACATATAAAGTTGCTATATTAAGAACATACCACAGTGTTTTGATGCTTATGGCTTAACTCACTCAAATGTAAAGCATGCTATGAAAATACTACACATCAGACAGATAGTCCTTTCCCTGGGAAGAGAGGCTGCACCTCACTTGCCAGATGTTGGTTGTATTGCTTAATGCCTGGTGGCAAAGCCGGGGAGCTGAGTGGTCAGAGACCACAAGAACCGGGATAGCTAAGCAAATGAATTTAAACTTGAAGCTGGATAAAAGAAAAATGCATTGCGTAGATCCAGCTCCCAAGGCACAGTAAATCAGCGCTACTTCACTTACATCCCCATTGATAGCCTGGCCTATAATCTCCTTTGTGTGAGTGTGGCCCCTTGCGTGAGCCACATCACCAAAGTGATGGCTAGGACCTGCTCATGACTCTTCTGGACCACGAGGCAGGGTCTAAC
This sequence comes from Podiceps cristatus, assembly GCA_000699545.1. Classification (NCBI taxonomy): domain Eukaryota; kingdom Metazoa; phylum Chordata; class Aves; order Podicipediformes; family Podicipedidae; genus Podiceps; species Podiceps cristatus. Next base: position 11,200 of record KL264391.1, on the reverse strand, counting down.
ACACCTTGTGCTGCAAGAGAGAGGGTCCCCTCCACTCTTGGTGAGCACCCCAAGGGAGTTTTTCCTTCTTGAATGAGCAGAAGGTGCTGAATGCAATCAACAATTAGGCTTGAAATAAACCCGTGGTTATTTCATAGAGAATGGAGAAAGTCAACAATTTGTCATCTACAAAAGGGCAGAAACTCCTCCTGCCTTCAGCTCCTCATATTAAGCACTATCTGCAGTGTTCCCTAATGAGTCTGTACATTCAGAGCCTATATATGGAGCCAAACAACTGGCTGTGTGTGTTCCTGAGAAGCAAAGGCTTCCGTGTCCGGCATGCCTTGGGTGACAGCAAGGAAGCTGCCTGAGTCCTTTGGGCTGGTCCCCTCTGTCAGCCACGGCAGTCACCACATCTGCAGTCACCTGTGTCAGCAGAAGAGGGACAGGGATGGGGCACTGCACGGACCAGATCGAGTTGCAATGGAGAAACCCTGGGCACGGGCAACTCCTGCCACCACTTCTAGATGTTCAGTTATTTCTCGTGTGATACACGCTGAACTAACACAGGGAACACTAAAACTCGGGCGGCTGAAGCACATGGACCATCCTGGTGCACGTCAGGACTGCCTGCAGCCCAAAGAGGTCCCCTCTCCAAACCGCTCTGCTCCTAACGCCTTTGAAGGTGCAACCTGCTGGTGGGTGGGAAGGGGAAGAGGATGCTTGGCTTCATTTCCTGACTGCAGGCTCACCATCATCACCCAGCGACCCCCATAAATAAAGGAGGGCACAACGCAGAGTACTGATAATTGGCCTCAGCTCGAAAGAAAAGAAGGCAAAATAATACTTGCTCACCATAGGAATTAATGGGAGGATAAGAAAGGCTTATTTCCCCTGATATTTGTAAAAAGAAGTGCTGGTGATAAACCAGGCCCATTAAAAAGGAGGAGGGTGAAATGAATGACTGGACGAGATAGCGAGTGTCTTTTATTGAAAAACAAAAAATCTTTTTTCCACACAGAAAGAATAAAGAAGAAATAAGATAGAGCGATTAGGAGAGAACTCAGGCAGGACAAAAACTGTTAGTGATAAACAGCTACTAAGGAAATAATTGGAAAATATAAATGCATACAAATGTGGGTGATGACCCGTGTACTGGGGTGATAGCAGAATTAGCCAATAAATGTAATGAACCATGAGAGGAGAAGCTTGGAGACTTTATGGAGAACTGGGGAAGATTTTTCTAAGCAGGAGAGGTAGAAAGCAAACAAAGGCAGTCTGGTTTCTGAAATGAAGTGATCCGTGGCCCGCAGCTGCTGTAATGTCACACGGGAAGGAGGAAGGGGAAAATGAGTGTACAAGATCAGCTGAAGAAAGGGATCAAGGAAGGGACGCTGATGCCACCTCCACCACTTCCCACATGTGAAGGCAGGAGTGCCTCTAAGCCTGGAGAAAGGGGCAATGGCCAGAAATGCTCATACCCGCTTCTCTCCCCATGAGCTTTTGTTTCAGGTAGAGGGAATTCTTGGCTGCCTCATTTTCTTTCTGCAGAATGAAAATTGAGGACAAGGTTTGTAACTGGCTCTAGTAGTCTTTACCCACCGGTTTGGGACTGGGACTGGCTTCCAAAGGTGGTCTGGTTTCTGAACTGAAATGTCATGTGTCTGCCTACAGGCTTGGCGTCCCAGAGGTGGGATTGGGGCATTTTCTGCTCAGGAACACTGCAGAGGAGCCAACAGCAGATCAAGTGGCCATACAGAAGCATGGCACAGGGAGCTGCTAGCCACTAGCTGAGCCAACTGGAGTTATGGGGACTGAGATACGCAGCCAAAATGCATAGTCAGCTCTAACCCAGGGGCAGCACAGCTCTTTGTCCCTCAAAATATCTAAACGCTTGCTCAGCACTGCAAAGAATGGAAAGATGGCTTGTGTGACATCGACCCAAACCTTACACTGCAGCTAACACTCTCCTTGTGTAAGGACTCGTCTGCAGTGCCCCAAGTCCAAGCACATCTCTCTGAGAGCAGGTCTAGGGACCGATGTCCTCCACCATGGTTGGCATTGAGACCACGCTTCCCTCATGGACAGGATAGTGGCTGCCTGCCCTCGAGAGATGCTGGAGCCTTTCCTCTTCCTCGAGGAAGACTCAAACCTCTATGCCTCTTTCTGCAACTCGCCCAGACACCTCCTCTCTGCATAATACAAGAAAGTGAGATCGAAGTGATTAAGTAACTATATCTGCTCCTGCTTTCATTAAACCCCGTGGGAAAGATGGGCAGGAGCAGATCCTAACGCAGGAGTGCAGTCAGGGAAAGACTGTTCCCAGTTCATTTCTTCAAGTGACAGAGCTGAAGTCTTATGAGCTGGGCCAGCCTGGAGATCAGAGCCTTGTCATGCTGGCAGATGCTGCTGCTGGAAGCGTAGAGGCTTCCAGAAAATGATGCTGGAGATCTTGATGGCTCTCTGGGCACTGGAGGCATCTCTGCTGGCCAGCAGTCACACTGCCTCTCTCTCCCCTCATGTCCCACCAGATGCCTGTGGACCCACCCCAAAACTTCTGCCTACCGCAAGGAGTGAATGTCTTTATCATTTCTAATGCTGAAGGGCTGCAGTTTTGGAAAGAGTTGCACTTCATATATGAGGGTGAAGAGAATAACCATATTTGATGTGACCTCTGAAAAACGGAGGGAGGTGAATTTGGGCAGGGGAAGGGTTTTGCCCTTCTCTGTGATAAAACAGGAGAGATGTCTGACTTGCAGTGAGGAATTAGCTTTGACTATTGAGGATTTCGAGTGCCTCAGTGTCACAATCCTCTCTTCCTTCATAGTCCTTTCCACAACTGTGTGGCAATTTTTATCCCTTGCATTGAAAGCGTGCCATGGACTCAGTAGATGTCAGCCTCTGACAAACATTCAGAACTTCATTATTTAAATGGTGGGAACTGTGTTTCTATTGATTTTCCTTTCCAAATAACTTTCCAATAACAGTTGTAAATTAAGTGAAAGCTTTGGACACTGAGTAGCTGTCATCTGAACCCATCCCAACAATCTCTTTGGGCATTGGTATTCACTAGGGCAGTTCAGCCATTTTAAACTCTGGTTTGGCATCAGGAGAAGAAAAAAGGACTTGTCCCATTCCTCCTTCCCAAAGTGTCTATGTGGGCCTGCAGAAGCAAAGGATGGGTTGAGCACAGCTTAGGAGATCCTTGCTCACAGCACAGGAAAGACTCGTCTGAGTTGCTGGTCCCTGTGCCTTCAGGTACAAAGTGGTAATACCCTGAAAATCACACTGTAATATGTCCTTTTTTTTTCACGTAGGGCTTAGGCTCCTATTGAGCAGCCTTCAGTAGGAGAATCTGTATTTCTACGTATCCCCTCCCCAAACACTATCCCTTTGTGTAAACAGAGCTTCCAGACCAGCTCCTCAGTCACTTTAATGTCTCAACGGTTGGACTGAAACTGGATTATTGAGGACTACAGGAAAGACCATATATCTTTAGAAAGACATTTTCCATTCCACTTGCCATAAGGATCAGGAAAACTTTTGCCTGCCCATCTACCCTTCCAGGAGGCTCTGAAGATGTGGCTGCAGTTTGCCCTAGGAAGAAGATGCCAGTCTCACTTCAAAGAGAAAGGAAACTAGATAGCAAAGATATTTCACCCTGCAGTACCCGAATCCACAAAGGAACGCTTGCTGTCACGGAAAGGTTAAGAAAAAGCAAGGAGAAATCACAAAAAAGGCAAAAGTTTCAAACACTGACTTAGTCTCAGACAGAAAGTGGTTATATGAGAGCAAAGAGATATGTTATACCCTTCTACTGTAAACCACTGCTGATCAGTAGAGATTCATCCATCAATACCAGAAGAGACGTTGGCCTATGGCCCTTTGCTGGTTTGCCAGACTTTTATTAAATGCACAAGAATGCCAAGTCTGTAATGTTTAAAAGTGAATTTATTTAACAATGAACTCTTTGAAAACGGAGTCCCAGATGTGTAATTAATAATGAATCACTGATTTGAAATCTGATCCAAAGCCTACTGAAGCTGATAGACAGACTCTCTGACTTCAAGGAGTTTGGGATAAGGCTCTCATTAGGCAAAAGGAAAAAAAAATTAAAAGCTGAGCCAGCTAGTTAGTTAAAAAAATATTATAGCTTGGATTCTATGCTTAACAGAGACATACAATAATCTGCACTGCACATAAATCCCCTCTCTGCTGACAGGGGACTCACACATTTCTGTGTCTGAAGCTGAACTTGAAATCTAGGAGATAAAATAAAATAAAATAAAATAAAATAAAACTGCAAGAGAGTCCCAAAAGGAAAACCTCCAGTGGTTTGAACCACAGCTCATTTCCTCTTGGCATGAATTGGGAGATAACTGTCATATACATGTCATTTGGAGCAGATGCGGCTCTGAAGCCCCGCTCGCTCCCCCGCCCTGCTCCAGCCTGCGCACCCACCTCTGCTCTGCCTCGGCTGGCTTTGCATCAGCGACACGCAATGCACGGCGTGGAGATAATCAGCCTGAAAGTCCTGCCGAGCTCAGCGCAGCACGGTGCCTAAGGGGGGCATGCAGCTTGTCTTCCATCAGTGCAACTTAATTCAATTTGTCAGGGATGCAGACGGTTTGGGTGAGGCCGAGCTGGTCACCACCATCCCGACAGCGACCAAATTGTGCACAAGTGCTGTGAGACAGGGTCGTGGCAGCCCCTGTTCTTCATTTCCCTTTCGATATGGCCCTAATGGGGAGGTGGAGAAGACGTTTGCTGACGAACAATTTCGTTGTTCCATACCTTTTTCGGGAGACATGAGGTGCACATATTAAATCATCCCCTCGAGTCAAATATTTTTAAGTACAGTAACACAACTCATTTTAAAATAATCAAATAATAATTAAAAATAATCGCCTCCCATTGCTGCTGAAGAACCAATGCATCTACGTTGAATTTGCTTTTTTAATAGCAAATTGTAACTCAATCTAAATGTAAATTCCAGGAGAATCTGCTATCTAATTCTCATTATTTCCACTTGCTTAATGCAATTAGAAACATCTGTCACTGATCAACTGTCCACACAGTGAAAATAAATAATAATTCATGCTATCTGCTTCCATAGTGTTTTTTCAGGGAAAGGACTGCTTTAAAACCATTTGCTAAAGGCCAAGAGCTAGAGCTGTGCAAAATGCTTGCGACAAGCTCTGAACCATACCGGATGCGCCTGACCGTCAGTGTTTCTGTATCGACAAGACATTTGCTGAATAATTTCAGAACACCCTGGATATGTATAAAAGTGACCACTCTGGTTTCTGGACACATTTGGCTCTGGGGTGTTTATCTTCAGGGATACATTGTGTCCTGCCGGGGGCGGATCTCACCCCCTGCTTCCCTGGACCAGGTCAAGGACTTGGATGGTGCTTCCTTCTCTTTAAAGCACACTAGTACATATAACCTCTCTGTATAAACTCTCTGCTTGCTCAGAAGATGAGAAAAATTGAAGAACTAGAGAAGATAAACCTGAACTGAACCTCAAGAAATTGACTTGTTCATCCCTTGCCCACTAGTGATAGGGGTGGAGAAAGAGTAAAGGCAGAGTCTCCATGGAAAGGTATTCTCATTAGGCATCTTACTGCTGAAACATCCTCAAAAGAAAGAATTAAATTAATCCAAAACCCAGGCTTCCTAGTAACTGAGAGAAGCGCAATGCCACAGCCAAAGCCCTCAGTGTTTTTTGCCTTTGAGCTGCTCAGCAGCCGGAGGCTCGTCCCATGCAAAGGCCTCGCTGCTACGTGGGGCTGATGTCGGGATAGTCTCCTTCAATAAACATCAGAGAGACCGGGGAAGCATGAGCAATGGCACTGCCCACCTCGCCGGGTGGGTCAGAATGACTGTACGCATGAAATGCTCATCCCGGCTTCAAAGAGAGGAGGGGAAATGAAGTGTCAATGGCTTGGCTGGTTTATTTTATTTTATTTTATTCTTAAAAAGGGCAAAGGCAAATCTTTTAAATTCATTTTTTTCCAGTAGACAAGTGTAACTCAGAGACATTATAAGATCCATTCTGACAAGTCGAAGTCTCTAACACTGTCTGGCTGCCAAACCAGGAGGGCAGGGATGAGCTGAAAGTTGCTGGCCTGTTCACCATCTCGTCAGGTCACATCTAGTCACCGCTGCACCTCCTGCTCCAACCCTCCCTTTATTTCTCCATCCTCCACTGTAACCACAGGGTTATACGCCCAGCAACGAGCCAGTGGTACCTTCTGCAGCTTGCCAGCCTTTTGATCCCAGTGGCCCAAAATGTGTCTGTGCCTGCATGAGGATGAGGGGATGCCTGTACCACTTGCCCCGTGTCATTCCAGGAGATGAAGGGGACGGCGGCTCGCTCCAACCCTCCCTTTATTTCTCCATCCTCCACTGTAACCACAGGGTTATACGCCCAGCAACGAGCCAGTGGTACCTTCTGCAGCTTGCCAGCCTTTTGATCCCAGTGGCCCAAAATGTGTCTGTGCCGGCATGAGGATGCGGGGATGCCTGTACCACTTGCCCCGTGTCATTCCAGGAGATGAAGGGGACGGCGGCTCCCGAAGGTGGATGTGGCGAGGACCAGGCTGCACTGCTAGCCAGCCGTCTGCTCGCACAGGAGGGACTGTTCTTGTTCAGCTGGCGGGAATGCTGGAGACAGGCAGCACAGTGGAGGGCAGAGTCCTCTCCAAAAATAGGGATGATTCACTGAGCCAAAATCTATACTATTAATCAATTTTCCCAAAGATAAACACCTTCCAGAGCTGGCACGTTTTGCTAGCCCTACCTCCAAGCTTCTGGTTTGACCCACTACCAAGGTAGCACCAGCTTCAAAGTTGGGACAGAGACTGAAGCTTCCTCCCAAGGCAAGTTTAGATTCCTCCCCAAATATGGGCACTTTCTCAGCAAAGGTAATAATAGAAGTAGTATCGGTCAAACAGAATGGTGATGAGCTGACTCTGAGCGCAGATAGATGGGAGAGTAAAAGACATCCCATCTATATTAACAGCCTCTCATCCAGAAGGATTGCTTCTCCAGGAGAGGTCGGGAGAGGAATGTAAGGGGAGAACGAGCATGTCCTGTTGCTCACCATGAGGTCATGCAGGTTTTTCTAAAGCATGACCCAATTATAAGCTGAGAGCCATCTCCTCTGTCCCGAAAATTAGAAATGCTGATGGTTTTCCTGATGACATCCCATATCACAGCCAACACGAATGCCACAGGCAGCCTTTCTGCACTCGCAGCAGACGCTGTGCCTGCCTCGCTCCTTCTCCGGGCACTGAATTCATGGGCACGCTGCTGTCAGCAAGCTAGTGCATCCCTAGGGGAGGAGGGGAATTCAGGAGAATAAACCACCAAAGAGAGAGAGAGACAAATCCATTTCGACATCAGATCGCCCAAAGCTTCCTCCTGAGTAGGCACTACCCGAAATAAAGACAGATAGGACCGACAAGCCACACACTGGAAATACGGCCCTGGTTGGGTGATGGGATGGAGATTTGCTTTATCACTTGGGGACAGCGTTTTGCATCACTTCCAAAGAGCCTGGGACTAAAAAACACACTCCTGGGCAAAGGCAGGGAGAACAGATGGGTTTGGAGAGGGAGAAGTGGGGTGGGCAGGGCTGGGGAGCACCCTGGGCTCCCTCAGGAAAGGCAGCGCTGTCTCCTCGCATCCCTGCGCTGCCCATCCCCAGCCTCCTGCCCCCTCCGCATGGGCTCAGGTGTCTCCTTGTCCTCGCGTGCTGCAGGCAGCAGGGCAAAGCAGCCCCAGCAACCTTTGCCGGTAGCACCACGGTGCCAGACCCAGCTCCTATTTGCTTCGCTCCGTGCCATTGCCAGGTGTGACGCTGAAACCCCTGTCTGTGCGAGCACACGCGGGCTGCCCTAAGCTAAGCAGCCCGCATGCATCGCTGTGGGCAAACCATTCCAACCTGACACCACGCAGCCACAGCCGGCTGCCACCTAAAAACATCTGCAGCAAGGGAAAGGGAAAGGGAAAGGAAGCCATTTCCCAGTGAGATGGTAGAGCTTAAAACCCATTTTGGTCATTATGTGCAATACCCCTGAGCCCAGGAGCCCCACTCGTGGCCAAGGCTCTCACTGTGCCGTGCCGAAGGAAGAGCCTGTTGGCTGAAAGTTGAGATCTTTTGTCTAAGCATTTGCTTGTGGCTGAAAAGGAAAGGGAAAGGGAATAGAACACAATTTTCTATAAGCCGAGTAACGTAGTTTAGATAATCAAGCCTGGCATCTCTCATTCACTATCAACCTAGTATTTGTACTGTGCAGCCCGATGGCAGCAATAAGGGGAAATGCTCCAGCCCGAAATCCTGGCTTGGTTTGGAAATACACATTTTTTACCTTGGCTTGAAAGTAAATGTACTATGCTGCCTTGCTCATCATTTCTTCTGAGCTACACTCTTCTGGACTGTTCAATATCTCCTGAAATCATCTGGTATATATGTTATTATTTTTCAAAATTGCTTGCTCAGACCATGCTATAAAAAATAATTTTCTATTTCCATTTCCATTGCCTTCCAGGCAGCAGCTTTTGTCCCATGCCACATTTAGCACTCTTACCTGAATTTACTATTTGGATTTCTTGTCCAGCCAGGAGAACATGAAAGGAGGAGTCAAAACCAAAGCGGGACTGATCTGACCACCCGTAACCATGCACAGAGTGAACACCTACCCAAGACTTAATTGCAGAGGGTCCTTTTGCAGTCAAGGAGAGAAAGGGGCACAATTCATTTCAGATGATCCATTTTAGGATGAGCTCAGCCGTGCCCTACAAGTGCCCTCCTCTCTCCGGTGCCTGTAAAAGCCTCGCTTAGGCACAGACACCCATGCCGTACGTGCCTCAAGTTAAACGAGATGAACCTCACCGGTGACTGCCATGGATCGACTCAGGCAGGCGCTCAGGCAAGCTGGGGATGGCGTCAAGGGACAGGACGTCGCACTGACACAAGGGCTGTTCTACTGTGAAGGAGCAGCCGCAGGGAGCGGAAGGAGCTCTATGCATTTCAGCCTCATCATCCTGCTGCTAAACCCAATTTATTTCCACCTTTGCGATGGTGGTGCCCCATGGCTAAGCCCTGCAGTCGCCTTGGGGAGGAGGACGTAAGGTTGAGGGACATCGGGTTGTCCACAGCTGGAACAGCATCTCATGGGCTACAATGATTTGTGTCACAGCCACTGTCGGACACTCTCAGGTTTGCCCAGGCACGAACAAAAGCTCCACTGAAGCCACGGAGCAGCTGAGCTGGGCAAAAACAATAGTGAATTTTTGAATTTCTCCCAAGTAACTGTGAATCAGGCATTTTCTCTGTAGTGGAGCCATTAGATGCTGGATGTGCCATTCTTGTACTGGTGTATGAGGTGGAAGGTCACCAGGACAATTTAAAATGCTGATGCTCTCCAAAACTTTAAGAGTTAACTCATTGGAAAGGAAAAGAGCTTTCTCCCTTCACCAGACGCTTTACTGGGATTGTCACCAGCCCCCTCCAGTAAGTTTGAAAAGCTCCATGAGTACTCAAAATTAAGGGTATTTGAAAAGTTTTAGCAAAACAACTGGAAAAAAATGCTGAATATCTTCACGTACATTTGCCTAGCTATAAGAAATATCCAGCTCTCAGCATATGTGGTATGAATAAACATATGTCTTCAGCTTATCTCTCTCCTGCCAGCTCATGGATAGCTCTCCAGCCTGTGTTAGTTTAAGTGCAATTTATTCTGGAAGACTGATAATAGGGATATTGATTATGCAGGCCCTTGGAAATCACACCTCATTTCACTCCACAGAGGAGCATGATTGTCCTTCCCCGTTTATTTTCTTACCAGGCCGTAAGCACTTTGCTGTGGGAGTCTGTTCCCTGAGGTTCCTAACGTGGCACTTGATAGACGTGCAGGGCTGGGTTACAGGGGTCTTAGGGCACAAAAGGATGAAACCTCCTCTCAGCTCTGCTTAGAGACCAGCGAGCATCTTGGAGAGTGGGGAATGTGCAGAATTACCGTGCCAGGAAAGCATCATCCCCTCCAGTTAACCTCCTTGAGACACAGAAGTGCTGCAGGCAAGGTCAGCACTGCCCTGACTTTGCTCCCAGCAGCTATTGCCTCCTGCCTCCACTTGTCCCATCTTCTGCTAATGCTCCTCCCGTGCCTAAGCTGACCCGCAGGTGCCTGAGGAACAAATCTGGAGGGACTGAGCTGTCCCTGCTGGGTTTCATTAATTTCCAGCCTTGCCCTTCCTAGACGCAGCTTTGTTTTCTCTAGAGCTGCTTGACCAGATTGACCTTCGCTGCACGTGCAGAACCCCTTGGAGGCTCTCCATGCTCCCTATCCATCTGGGCTTGCTGTCCAACCCTGCCCTGGAGCTGTGCACCCTACCTGACCTCTTCAAATCCTGCTCACGGTGAACCTCACCGACTAGCATGACCTGCCAGCTTGCTCCTCACAGCCTTCCTTGCTGGTGTCTGACCTTAGAGCCTCTTCTCCTCTGGCAGGGCCATCCCTGGAGTGCCGTCTGTAGCACAGGGACCATTTCCTTTCCCACCGAGCATTGTGGTCACCCATGGTGAGCTCAGGGGAACGTGGAGCACCCAGCAGACCTGGGAGCTTCTGGGCTTGGACCAGCCTCTCAGGGCCAGCACTACTGCATCGCTCTTGCTGGAGCCAAGCCAGAGGGTCTTCCACCCCTAGTTTCTAAGTCCCACTCAGGATAACCCTCTGAGATGCTCATTCTACCTCCTGTCTCAAATACCTTCAGTTTTGCCCTCATAATTGAGCCTTTTCACCTTCACCCTTCCTGAGATCCTTCTTGGCTCTTAAGCTGAATTGTTCACTTCCCACCTCTGCACATCGAATTTCTTTCTTTTCTGCCTCTGTGCTTTTCCATTTCCCAGCAAACACTCTCCCCTCCAGGCTTGGCTTCTGTGGGTTTCTGGGTTCACTGGAGCCTAAGCCGAAAAATGAAGCCCAGAGCTACAGCCCTCCAGCCTGACACCAGATGGTCTATAGGCCACGATGGCAGTGGTGGATGCTTTTTGAGGGAATCAGCAAGGCTCTGTAGAGCAGCTCAACACAGTCATGCCTTGCAGGCTGAAAGGGCAGGTTTAGGAACAGGCCTGGCTCTCCTGGTCCATTTTCCATTTATTCATTAATCCAGTTTAAGGCAACATTTAGAATCATAGAATGGTTTGGGTTGG
>KL264390.1:4954-26757 GCA_000699545.1 Podiceps cristatus | reverse complement strand
CCAACCCAAAGCATTCTATGATTCTATGAACGTTCATATTCAGTATACTTAACCTGACCAGTGTTTTCTGAACAAAAATTTCTTCTGAAAACACAATTCTTCCTCAATTTCCATCTGAGGACCTAAACAAAATCTGCGTAAAGTTAACGGGTTTTATACTACTGATGGCAATTAGTGCCAAATCAAGTCTACCACTTCCAGGTCTGCAGATCACTTCATCATTATGCTATTAAAGGTGCAGAGAGAAAAGACAAGGTGCCCCTAGAGAGAAAAAAGTCAAGTCTGAAATATTGTTGCTATTAGCTGAAATGAAAGGCTATGAGAGATGTTTTGAATAGTACTTTTATGTCATAAAATATTGCTTACATTATTTTTGTATTAAATCTTGTCTTCATGTGCTGAGTAATCCTTACAGTTTTTATGAAGCTTTTGATCACGGCTAGGCAAAGAGCTTTACAAATTGCACAAATGACTTCTCAGAAAATGCTGTAACACCACAGTCCCTCCACCGTGGGATGTGTGGAAGGTGTTTAATGACACTGCCAGCATCTTAGGACAGGAAGTCAAGAGGACAACTCTCATTTGCACCTCCAAGAGATGTATTAAAAATGGCCATGTGGTCTATATTCTAAAATCACTGTCTAACTTCACCAGATATGACATGGTATATTTGATATTTTTAGTGTAAAACTGGAGTGATTCCAGTCACAGATGCACAGATGAAATTCCTGTTTGTGGCGAACTTAGCATAAACTGCCAAGACCAGACTAAGACACTGCAACGACCTTCACTTTCTCATTTAATATCAAATATGTTTATTGAAGCATAAATAATTCCTACACCTGTCTTGGGGCTCTGATTAAGAACAAAGTTAGGTATCACTTACTGAATTGTTATTATTTCTTCCTATAACACCTGGACTGGTACCTAGAGGACCAGATTTTGGGTCCAGGGTTTTGACCTAGCTTGTACAATACAAGGGTAATAGCATTATCATTATAGCCATTTTAACCTTCATTTGAACTTGTGTCATGCATAGTGCTCATTCTTCAAAGATTATTCAAATACAGTGTCATTCTGTAAACAAACGTTGCTGCTTATGTTTCAGTTATGACATATTTGGTCCTTTAAAATATGATCGCTTCAGTGAGAAATGTCTTTGATCAAGATCGTTTTAATTGATAAACTTCCTCAGAAGTCAATTACAAGCTTTAAACTTTGCTTCCTACATTAAATCTTTCTGTTGAAAAAGCTTTCCATTTGTATTAAAGAGAGCAGTGATAGGAGGTGTTGCCGTAACAGCCACAAACTCTTCTCTCCTGTTCCAGGCTTACGCTGGGTTTCATGGTTAGCTGTGCTTTCTTGTCAATGTGGCTCAGCAACACCTCTGCTGCTGCCATGGTGATGCCAATTGTGGAGGCTGTAGCTCAGCAGATCATCAGAGCTGAAGCAGAAGTTGATGTGCTGGACATGTCTTGCTCTAACGGCTCCATCAACCCGGCACTGGAGCTGGACGGTAGGCACACGGCGCAGTTTTTGCCTTTGCCCACTCTCACTCTGCAGCAGGGTAAACATCACATGAAATAAAGTGGAATGGCTAAGGAGGTACTAACATCATTACGTGCTTCATTGTGACACCTCTCTTGGATTACTGTCTATGAGGTCTCTCACATTCACAAAGATTAATTAAAAATGAACAGGTGCAGAATATGGCAGTTAGGAGAGGAGAGGAGAAGGGTCTGGCTCGTTCAGCCTACTGAAATTAAGTTCAAAAAGAAATATGACTACAGGCTATAAATGCACTGAGAGGTTAAACATTAGCAAGAGAAAAGAGTTTTTTAAGCTTTAGGGGAGTTGTTTCATGAAATAGGACATACTGATGAAGCCTTTCTAGTTTTGCTCCCTTAAATATTTATCTGTCTTTCCATCAATGTCTTACAGAAAATGTAGAATGTGAAAGCAGTGACTGGAAAGAGAAAGAAAAACAAGTTAATGGGTAATAGTTATTCATTTACTAAATTCTGTTCTAGGAATTCACCTAAATAGAATATCTGTTTATTACAATACATATCTCTGTTTTTCTAGATATGACAATGATGTGGGTAGTACTGTGTGCACAATTGAAAAGGAAAATGAAAAAGAAAAGGAACAGGTACTCAAGGTGTCTTTTTATTATGCAGCTAATGTATGTAACTTAGTTTTAACCTGAATTTCACTTCTATGTAACACCTAACATGGCTCAGCTAGCAATGAAGCTAGTTTCATGGGAATAAGATATATGTATGTAGATGTATATATAGATATATATATGTAGATACACATATACATCCAGTTTGCTTATGTATTTCATTATTTCATTAGTAGGTTTGTGCTCCCAGTGTATTTTACATAGGTTAAGCCAACCTCATCAGAGAACAAACGTTATATATCAGCAGTATATATATATCAGTATATACAAAGGAAGTTCCTGTGTAGAGACAGAGACAGCTCAAGCAAAGGGCTTCAGGATTTGACTCTCCCTCCTTTTCCTTTGCATGAATAATTGTGGTACCGCTGTGACAGCAAACCAAACCACGCTGCACACAGCTATATTGCCAGCACATTGTCTGGCTCTTCTGGAACATCCTTGAATCTTACTTTTGTGCTTGATGATAAGCCTTTCTTGTATATTAATCAGCATATATTTTTTCTAAACAGAACCTACCACCTGCTGAAACAGGGAGAAAAAGCCAAGAGGACAAATACAGTGGGGTTTTCAAAGTGATGTGCTTATGTGTGGCTTATTCTGCTACTATCGGAGGGCTGACCACAATCACAGGAACATCAACTAATCTGATTTTTGCTGAGCACTTCAATACGTAAGAGACTATATTAAATTATTTGTATACTTCTTAATCCAAAATTTCAGCTGTTCTTTCTTGAGCTCTGACATTGCTCCCTTAAGATGCATTAGAAACTTTACCCTTTAATTTCATTCTATTACTTTTTCTTTGTTATTTTTTGTTCAAGAGGGAAAATGAAACTGCATGACTGTATTTGCCTTACACTGGGAAAGGTTATAAGTGATCACCCAACACATGCCAAACCATGACGATTCTTTGGTTAAGTAGTACTTTACTCTTTGAATAGCTGCATGGAAAAAGACGGGCTTATCTGAGGAGGAAGAGACTACTTAGCATGAATATAACATACAGTATCTGTCCTGAAAGGGCTGTTATTAATTTCCAAGTACAGCAGGAACTAAGTTCAGGTCTGCTTAGTAAAGAGCAACAGGAGACTTTCAGGAAGCTATGCTTAGTTCATTGTTGAAATAAGGAATTTAGGTCCACTAATCAAAGAAAAAGCAAATTATTTCAAACCAGTCTGAAACCTTGTATTCAATGGAACACTTTGTTTTGAGGTTATTAAAAAACATTCTTTAATATTCCTTTTCTTTTCAAAGTAGAACTACTTTGAAAAGAAAATTGGCTGATTTCATTCCAAAGCTTTTGAAAAACCAATAGTTCTTGGCAAACTTTTTTTTTCTTCTGCAAACTACTCATTGCCAGTAATATTCCTACTCTAATTTTAAAATAGAATAAAGTAAAGTGTAATCCTTTTATCGCACTCTGCCCACTATTCTGTATTGCAGATGACAAAACGGTGAAAGACTAGTTATTAATAGATTTTATTCCAACCTGTGTTCCCTGAATGGATGAAATTTGACTTCAGCACACTGCTGAAGAGAACTGAAGAAGTATAGTCTGTAAATCAACCCATGCTAAGAGAATAGCAACAATGGAAACAGTATGGAAATTATAAGAGTGCTTGCTATTGGGGCCAAAGAACTATGCAGTGCATTGTAAGTCCTTCAGACTTAAACTTATAGACATATAAGCATTTCTGGTTCAAGCAGGCTTCACACTCAGGAGCCTAGAGGAGTTCAAGATTGATTAATAGGGGTAAGAGCTGTTCCTGTTAATTTCCCTGAAGTTGAAGAAAACTTGAAGAAATCTGACTTGCAGCTGGTTTTTCAGTTTGTCTTAGCTGTTATCAATCTCTTCAAGAATGCTTAAGCAGATTGTTGTTCTCTCCCTGGGTCTCCACCCTCTGCTAGGAGCTTGGGCCATACATGGAGCACTGCATAAGTAATCCAGTTTTATACTCCACCAGGATTTTGTTTAATCTTCACACAACCACTGAGCCTAATCCTTAATTTAAGATGAATCTACTGCCTAAATGTGCAAATATTTTTATCTTTAACTGTTTTGCTCCCTGTCTCCTTAGAGGTCTCATTTGTATTTATGCCCTGTCTGAAGTGGGAATTGACCCGTTAGCATGGCACAGACGCATTTGCAGTCTACCTTCATGTATCATAAGCACGTGAAGGAGAATAATTCAGCAAAAGAGCTGTACATACAGTATATTCCTGGGTTTCCCACTCAATGAAAAAAACCTTAAAATGGCACTGCAGAATTCCATATTCCTGATATCTTTCCAATTTTAGTATTAAGTAAGTTGGAATTAGTGTTTATTGTTCTCTACTTTCCTCCTTTTCATTTGTCACATGAAGAGGAAACTAGTATATCTGTGTTAGCATTGGAGCCTCTGCGTTGCTGGGAATCCTCAGCCAGCTGTTGATTTAGGACATGCAATTATGCTATATTCCACAGGGCAGAAGCAAGCCGTGGAAATGTTGATGCAATGCTAAGCATCCCTGCCAGTGAGACCAACGTCCATAAGGGCTCATTTTCAAGACAGATTTGTTACTGATCCTCTCAGGCTCACTCTATTAATTCTTTAATTGTATGCAAAGAGACACTACAGTATAACATCTAGAACGTATCCAACTGGGGGGGGCGGGGAAATCATAGAATCATAGACTCATAGAATAGTTTGGGTTGGAGGGGAATTTTAAAGGTCACCTAATTCAACCCTCCTGTAACGAGCAGGGACATCTTCAACTTGATCTAGAGCCCGATCCAGCCTAACTTTGAATCTTTCCAGGGATGGGACTAACACACTAAGAAGCTGTGTAAGGAGATAGTAGGCTAAGCATTAGTCTGCTCACCGCTGCCCCCAAGACATCCAGAAGCCTTTACTGGCCAGGGAGGCATCAGTGAGGATGAAATGTGTTGGTCCTCACTGCTCCCTGGAACAGATCTTCAGTTATGATGGGTCCGTTTCTTCTGACTCTGTTTTTCCTTTAGTATTTTATCCCTTTCTTTATTGGTGGTTTTGCTCTTGAATCCTCCAGGCTGCTGCAGACCCCCATGTCAGTTAGCTCACATCTGCAGTTTTACCTGTCTAATCTTACATAGCTCTGCTGTAGAGACTTTCTCACAGCTCTTTCCCACATGAAGCAGTTTCTTCAGCACTGCAAGCCAAGGTTCACAGCTGGGCCATCTTAGAGCAGGGCCATGGATCCTAGGAGCACAGGCAGCTGCATCCCAGGGCAAGGGGAAGGCTGTGGAGAAGCTAGAGGGAGAAAGGATTATCAGACAACACTGTGTTAGGGAGAAATCTGAGTGCTCCTTGCTTGAGGAAGAGTAAACCCTGCAAGGAAACCTTGGATTCTCCAGTCAGGCTCACTGACAGGTTATTCAGTTGCCTGAATCCTAATCTGGTAACTCACTTTGCCCTTACAACACAAATAATCAAGCTTTGCCAACATTATTTTTAACCTAAGCAATTTTATAAAAACCGTAAGGGGAATAATCTTATCTGGATTTGTTTTATCAATCAAATTTGTTGACATTCGTAGTGTTTACCTGGAAAGAGTTTATTGTTATTGGCACTAAATCACTGTAAAATAAAGAGTTATTAACATCAATCACACTTTTTAATTTTCTAAAGGAAATAGGTCTAGAAAATAAATAGTTCAGTGTGTCTTGTTCATCCTTGCCTCAGGCAAGACCTGTAGTAGATAATCCAACAATAGCAGATAATCCAAACAGCACTACATAATAGATCATTTTAAAAAATCTTTTAAATTGATCATCCAGTCTACCTGAGGAATATTTTCTCTGGAGATGAAGAATACCTAACTTTAATATTAACAACAGAAATATTTATATATATATTCAGCCTTGCACAAACTTACTGTGAAACGTGACCACAATAAAATAACATTTTGTAACAAAATTGGCTCTTTAGTACAAAGTTTTCAAGAGCTTGTTTTGTTGCTCAGTAAGAAATTATTACACATAATTGAGGAAAGATCATAAACACTTCAGCAAGGGATGAAATGCTAAGTCATTGCTATGCTGATGTCAGTTTTTACATATCTTGGAATTTGTACATTCAAAAATTGTTGTGGCTAATCATGTAATAAAAGTTACATAGCCACATAACCAGTAAATTATATATGATAACATAATACCTTTTCTTGTTCCAGCTTCACTGTCTAATCACTATGTAGAGTTTCAATTTAAAGCATCACCTCAGGAAGTGGGCAGGAGTTTTGATTCAGTCCCTGATGGCACTTTAATTGTAATATATGTAAGCATCTTAATAAATATAGATCAGTCCTAAAAATTTGCATAATACTTAAAGCATTTGTAACAAACATTTACTGCCTCAATGACCTATGTGACCATCAGAATTCCTTTTCTTCTAGCAAGGCCTGAAATCCATAGTTGGTAATAATTAGAAATAGTCATTACAACCTCTGTCTAGACATTGTGATTTCCTTTCCATCTTATTTTTGCATCGAGGAGGAAGGGTGTTCAAAAAGACTAGAATTTTCTCACTTTTAGCATTAAAAGCTCTCTCAGTAGAGCTGGAGGAGCTCAAAGGAAGAATAACTTCTGTTCATAAAGTAAATTGGAAAACAGAATTCTTTTACCTGGGTCTTTTGCCTATGTGGCATCTATCACATTCAACAGTAATTTCATTTCTTTCAGAAAACTAAAGCCCGTTTCTCCTTTTCTTAAATGCACATGGCAGGGAGAGCTCTGGCTGAATGGCCCACATCTGTAAACAGTAGACTAAGACAGCCTCAAAGAGACAAGGTGACCTGAGAGACAATCCACCTAACAAATGGACATTTCTGCCTTTCCTGGACATTACTAATAATAATTTTGGCTTTAATCAGTTTTGAATCCCTTATGGCACCTTAAACAATAGAAGTCTCAATGTTGTGTCCACTGTAGTCTTCTAATTTCATTGAAGCATGTTCATTTGAGTATATTTTCTTGTGCTAAAGTCTCTCAAAGAACTGCTTTTCTTCAAGTTCTGTTTCTTTGTAGTCCTAATGGTTCTTAATGCTGTGAGTGGTCCCTCCTTGCCTCCTGAACTCAGGTTAGACATGTCTAGATTGGTGTCAGATCCCCAGGCCTGTTGCTGACCCAGCGCTCAAATAACTGGCACAGCTAGTTCCTGTAGTGGTCATAATGATCGGGAACAGCATGGGAGGGAGACAGAAGAGGACACCAGAGGACACCTCATGCTGAAGTCAGCTGCCAGCTAGAAGCACTCTCTTGCAGCAGGGCTTTCTGGCACTTCTCACAAGTCTTCATTCCTTTGCAAAGCTCAACTGAACAGTTCTTTACTTTCATCCAGACGTTATCCAGCTTGCCAGTGCATCAATTTTGGATCCTGGTTTATCCTTTCCATCCCCATCACAGTTATTATTCTGCTGCTCTCCTGGGTCTGGCTCCAGTGGCTTTTCCTTGGGTTTGAGTAAGTAAATGTTGTAATTAATAAAACTAAATGTTGATGATACAAGAGATGATACTTTGTACCAGGAGCAAACATTGCATCTAAGTTTAACAGGCTCAATAGGAAAATAATGCAGCAACAGTGACTTTGTGTCCTTGATTAGTATGGCTGAGTCTCTGGGACAAGAAATTTCTAAAATAAGGATCCTTGACTACTCAGCCCAATGTGAAAACTCCGTATCAATGATGATGATCATTCGTTTAGAATAAACACACTTCATCAGTAAATAGTGCATGTGTGCAAGACAGAAGAATACTGATATTATATACATTTTGGTCTAAAACTGGAAGATTTATAGTCAGGATGTTGCCCTTCACCAGAGTCAGGGATTGGCTTGAATATTTGAGCAATATCTGTTTTATAAATTGGATTTGTAAATGTGAAGTAAAAAACTTCCACTTTTCCAAAATTTATACGTGGTGGTATAGTGTTTTTTTTCCCCCTCAGGGTTTGTGCTTTTAATGTTTTGGAGAGGACAATACTTTTTTGGGGCTGACTCTTCAAAGCCTTGCTCTCCATGAGTTCACTAACATCTGCAGAGATAAGAATGGGGACATCCGTCTTCCACAATTACACATGGCACATAAGTGCTGCATATGGCACAAGAGACCAACAGTGAGACTGTCTACTCTTAAGCAGACTTAGAATCATCCCACACTTACCTCTTTATATGTGAACATTTATTTTTTCATTTTTCTTGATTGTTTTGATGGTGTTCTTTTTAACACTGTAAGGGTCTTACCCAAGAATGAAAACGTAGCTCATAGAAAATAGTCTGCTGATCAGTATGCAGGCTACTCCTGCGATAGAAACTTTTTCATTACGAAACAAAGTAAAACAAAGTCATAGATTACTTTCATTAAATAGCCAGGGTATGTATCTGATTGTTTCAATTAGTTCCCATGATTAAAGTTTCATCCTTCCTGGGCAAACGAGCTAGTCAATAACAGGACACATTTTGTTGCTGCCTCTGTCAATCTCCCACTGGGCTTTGTCAGTTAATTCCAATATGCTCTGATTGGGTTGTGATAATTAAATGGGAAATACTGCATTTTAAAGTGAAAATTTTACTTTTGTAAAGTGCTATCGGTAACTGGATTTACATTCCAGTTTTAAAAACATGTTCAAGTGTGGCAAGAAGAAAACAGCTAGAGAAGAGGCCTCAGCACAAGTGATTCGGGAGGAGTACAAGAAGCTTGGATCAATGAGGTATATCAAACTTTAAATCTGCAAACAAGAGTGAGTAAACCCAAATGTGAATTCAGCAAAATGTATAACTCATTCTGTTTCTGCTATAGCTACCCAGAAATTGTTACACTTGTCCTATTCATTCTAATGACCCTGCTGTGGTTCACCAGAGACCCTGGCTTCATTCCAGGATGGTCTTCACTTTTCCCAAAGTAAGTAATATTTTTGATGATACACCAACAAGAACTGTAATGTGTCTTAACTACATACCTTCTTTTCTTCTCAATTTGAAGAAAATAAATACAATACTTCAGAAATATTCTAGGCTGAAGTTGCTGAAAAACATTGTAGTGTATACAGAATAAATAAATTCCAGCAATTTCATAGATGTGTGACTGAAATTTCTGAAATGTGCTCAACTCATTACAGGACAAAATAAAATACCTCCTAAGAGGGATTATGCCTAAATTTTAGACTGGATTTAGCGAGAGAGAATACATAACTATCGATTTCTGTATCCTACATCTTCATCAAAGCTGCAATTTTGAGAATAAATCTTTGGTTAGAATTTTTTGATCTACTGCCCTTAGTGATGCATACTTGTATGCATACAGGCCAACATCCCTAACTTTGACAGTGCTAATTAATGATACAAATTGCTATCTGTTCATACATAACTCCCTCAATGTCACAGTTAAACTATCCACCAAAAAGCCATGAACAATTCAGGAACGATTGCATTTCTTTGCTTTTTGCTGTAGCTTGGTTATGTAGCCCCTTCCCCAGGATCACCTAGACTTTTTTCCCAAGAAATCAATTGCTTTTGCAAGAATTTATAATACTGTGATTCTCCTGATGTCTTGCTGTTATTACTGTAATTTCAGTTCTGTTCTTCTGTGGTAAAGGTCTGAGTTTTGCTCTGGAGTACTGGGAAGTAGTTGAAGGATTGGGAGGAGCAGGACTTTGTGCTGTTTAGGTCCTTCTGGATTTAACATTTATTATCGGATGGGTCAAAGGCCAGTGCTGGACTTGGACGGTATTTTTCCATTTTGTTTTCATATGTGTCTGTCATAAATGACATTTGAACATTTTTTTCCCCTTATAACAACAACAGAGCTGGTGATCATTGTCTCATATGAAACTGTATTTTTGAAGGGATTTTTGAGTGTTGACCTAATCAAGCAGCCAGCCAGCTAAGCAATCAGGCTGGCTTTGCTTCTCTTTCTGCTTCATATTAACATTCAGTGCTCATCAAGCACTATTTAACAAGATACATCTGATACTGAAAAACAGATATTGTAAACAACCTTTCAGATTTGGGACTTATGGCTCAAATGAATTATTTCAGTCCAGAGATCCACATTTTCCTGTGTGAAGTTGTCTGGTTACTGTTGTCTTAGGATTTTGTTCACTGGCAGGGAAAAGCCAAATATTCTCATAATAAGTGGTTACAGGTTCTGCATGGGGATGTTGTTTTGTGGATGCCCTCTAATGTTTTCCCTGGAAGGGAATGCAAACACATGTCATGTCACATTAGGCTGAATCATGTTATAATTTCGGTGAGGTAACCTGAAGAGAAACAAAGCCTGTGTTACTCCCTAACAAAACCTTTAAGGGGAAAGAAAGCATTTCTTACTATTCAGACCTTGCCTATTTCTAGATAGCTTTCGTTTATCAATCAATTGCATTAAAAGGAATAAACCCAGGCAATTAGGTTTTTACTTTTCTGAGCAATGAAATCTCAGCCAAGATACGAGTGGGGTGGGGAGCCAGTGCAGGTACAGCTGGGAGTAGTCATAAACCATCTTCTTCAAAAAACCCAAAGAAACGGGAAAAAGAACTCAAAACCCAGGAACTGTTGTTCTATCAGTGGTTACACTGCAGTCATCACAGTGATGTCCAAGAGGCTTCTAGCAGTGCCTGAACTGTGGCTTACATCTCTCACACACTTGTTCCCTAGTACCTCTGTCTACAAAATTGTTCACTGTTTTGGATTTAAGTATATTGATGGGCAAGTGCACAACTTAAGGAAGTTTATGTTACAGGAAACAGCTGTAAGGAAATAATCGCTGCCCTTAGAAATTTGATTTCTTACCAGAAACCTGGCAGTACTTAACTTTCCACAAGATCTTGTCCCACAGTCTCAAGCCAGCCTCAGGGAAGTTCTGTCACCTGCACGGATGAGCTTTGTCCTTATGAAAATCTGCAATGTCAGAGCTATAAGTAACCTTAATCTCCTCCTGGAGCAGTGAGTGGGTCCTATTAGGTAGGATTCACACCACTCTCAGGGTCTTAAACCAGACAGGACTGTCAGTTCATTTGTTCAAACACGCTGAAGATTGGAAGAACTATATTGTTCTGTATGTTAAGCCCAGTACAGATTTATTTTATTAGAACATGAATTCCCAGAAAGGAACCAGTCTTGATTTCAGGTTGGCAAAGCACAGGTTCCTCAGATTTTGGATTTTATCATTTTCCTGGATAATCATCTCTGTTGCCAAACTAAACAAGAAAAACTCACACCTTGTTTTCTGTCTGAATATAGCTTCCAACCATCTGTTTTTGTCTTTCCCTGACAGATAAAAAAAATTTCTGTGATAGGTGCTTTAAGGGTATGTGTATCTTGTTTAATTATATCACATTACAAGCTTTGTTTTAACAAAATATATGGAATGCTCAGAGTGTTGCTTCAAGAAACAAATTCCCATCACTCTCACCATCCATTTTCATCTTCTCAGCCCCTTGTGCACATCCTAAGTTACTGAATACCCTGTTAAAATATAACCACTGATTTTTTTGAAAACCCAGCAGAAATATTGGTATTTAATACTTCTCCACTTGTTAAGGGCTACTTAACAAGTCAGTCAATTTTTAATCCACATTTGTGTCATATCAGTATTGAGTAGAACTCATTTTTAAGCAACATTATCAGATGCCTTTCAAATATACATTACCTTTATCAGTTAATTTTTCTTAAGAAAACCTTGTAAACCCATTAGAGACTAATCCTTTACTGTCCTGCCCTGAGCCCCTGTTACCTTCCTTTGGAGGCAGACAGCAGGATGTATTAATAAATGTTGTATAACACTACAGAGAGCAGCACAGGGTAAAAACGCCTGTTTCCTCCCCATCTGTTGACAGCACAGGATCACACATCATTTCTGCTACAGCAGTTCCCTTCCATGTCCTGGCCTGCTTCCAGGCTGTAGGGTATTATCTTCAATTAGAGGAGTTTCAAGTTGGCCTTTGTCCAGGACTTTATGAACCTCATAGAAGCAGAGAGTTCAGCACTGGGCTGCAGCTGATTACAGCTGATCTATGCAAGGTGGGCTTCCCTCACGCTTCCCTCACGCTCAGGTTATTGCCAGAGCAAATGCTTTCTTTTTCCTGCATGGTTTTCTTTATTGACAATACAAGGCCACTATGTACTTTTACCCACAGCCCTGTTCTCTACAATGATCTCGGTTGGAGTCATTGCAAGATCTCCTTAATCGACAGCTTTTTTGCTTCCTTATAGGACAATCAAAGTTACAAGCAGGTAGATATTGCATATGCAATTGTACTGCAGCTTGGATAAATGGACTCTGAAAAATGATTATCTCAAAAATTGATAATGATTGAAAAGCTTCTGTTTGGAATGGTGTCATGTTTGTCTCCATAATAGTATGACTAATGGTAGGACATTGTGTGTGTCCCAAGCAGGTTTTCTGAGAATGGTGTTTTGTATCAGGAATACTAAGACTTTTGTGAGCCACCCTAGTACAAAAAGTACAAAGTCCTGCACCTGGGGAGGAACATCCCCAGGCACCAGTACACACTGGGTGCCACCTAGGTGGAATGCAGCTTGGTGGAAAAGGACCTGGGGGTCCTGGTGGACACCAAGTTGAACATTAGCCAGCAATGTGCCCTTGCTGCCATGAAGGCAAATGGTATCCTGGGCTGTGTTAGGAGTAGTGCTGCCAGTAGGCCAAGAGAGGAGATCCTTCCCTTCTGTTCGTCACTGGTGAGGCCACACTTGGAGTGCAGCATCCAGTTCTAGGCTCCCCAGTACAAGACATGGATATACTGGAGAGAGTCCAACAAAGGGCTACAAAGATGATCAAGGAACTGAAGCGTCTCTCTTTTGAGTAGGGGCTGAGAAAGCTGGGACTGTTTAGCCCAGAGAAGGGAAGGATACAGGGGCGTCTTGACAATGTTCAAAAATATCTGGGAGGGTGCAAAGATATCAGAGCCAGGCTCTTCTCAGTGGTGCCCAGTGACAGCACAAAAGGCCATGGGCACACACTGAAACATAGGGGGTCCCTCCTGAACATCAGGAAATGCATTTTACCTGTGAGGGTGCCTGAGCACTGGCACAGGCTGCCCAGAGATCATGGAGTCTGCATCCTTCAAGATACTCAAAACGCATCTGGAAGTGGTGCTGGGCAACTGGCTCTGGGTGACTCTGCTTGAGTAGGGGGGTTGCACCAGGTGACTTGCAGAGGTCCCTCCAACCTCAACCATTCCATGAAGAAGCAGCTACCTAGGAGAAAGTGGCAGCTTGAATTGTTTCTGTATCTAAATCTTGCTTTCCTTCAAAACTTGTAGCAAGTCTTAAGAGAGTGCAGGATAGGATCCTAGAGGAAGAGATTTTCTGCTCTTTAGAACTAGTGCATCTGGTCCCATGCTAAAGGTGATAATATAGGCAGAACCCTCTGCCTTAAGAAACCATAACAAAATAATAACTTGGTTTTTAAAAATGGTTTCTGTGCTAGTAGACAAGAGAATCCAGGTGACAGAATATACTAGAGAACTACTTAAACTTCTTTGCCAGCTTCCTTTTGTGACAACGTTAGCTAAAACAATGCTGGCTTTGGTGTCAGTGTGCTATGCATATTAAGCTTTTCTGAATAACACCTAACACTGTTGTTAAAGCAAAGGGATCTACCTGATTATACATTTGTAACATTCAATTGGGAAATGATTTTTCCCTTTCCATGAAAAGCCCTGGTTTAGTATAAAACCTTAAGCTTCTGGGGAGATCTACTGGGAAGATATACTTGGACCTACTGTAGCTGCATATACAGAAAAGCATATGGTGTGAGACTGAGAGGACAAATATATTGGTGTATTAGTTCAGGAAAGCATGAAAGGACTTGCAGAAAATAGAAAAAAAATAATAAAAAGCTTAAGAAAATACCGGGTTTAACCTTCTTCAGGGAAATTCTTATTCGTTTGAATGACCTTCTTGACTGAAATAAGAAGGACTGGGATATGTCAGTGTGTAACAGAATCAGATGGATGTGTTAAAATGGCCTTAGAGCTCAGCTTTGCACTTTACCTGATCTTGGGGCTAGTCTGTACAAATTAGAAGGATATTGGATCAGTTTGAGAAATACTGGTGCAAGCAGTTCTCAGGCACTGGAAATGACCAAAATAAACATGGCCCTTGTGTCTATGACCCTAGTAGTGACAGCCATGGGAGGATGATAATAAAGCTCTGCTGCCTTCTCTTACCTACAAAAACATCATCCTTTGTGGGTATGCTCTTAAAGCCTGATGGATTGAATCTATTACAGAGCAAATTAAAGTTATTAAATTTATCGAGATGTGAAAATTTGTTGTTTTCAGATATTCCCAAACATCCTCTCTCAGCTTATTTCTTTGTGACAAAACAACACGTTTATTCAAGGTGTTTATGAATTTAGAGGGCTTGCATCTAATGTTTCTACAGATGTGGTGAATTGATCTTGGCTGACTGCCAGATGCCCACCCAGCCATTCTCTCACTCCCCCTCCTCAACAGGACAGGGGAGAAAATAAGGTCAAAAAGCTCTTTGGTCAAGATAAAGACACAGAGATCCCTTACCAGTTACCATCAAGGGAAAAACAGATTTGATTTGGGGAAAATTAATTTAATTGCCAATTTAAAATAGAGTTGGATGGAGAAAAAAAAAAAAAAAAAAAAAAAAGTAAAACACTTTCCCCCCCACCCCTTTCTTCCCAGGCTGAACTTCTTCCCTTCATTCCAGACTCCTCTACGTTTTTGCACTGCACCAAGCAGAAAGGGGTTGGGCAATGGGGAGTTGTGGTCAGTCATAATAGCTCCTTTCTGACATTCCATCCTCCTCCTCACTCTTTTACCCTGCTCCTCCCGACTATATAAATTTATGTGTTTTTTTTCTTGTTAACTTCTTAGGTATAAAGGCTATGCTACGGATTCAACAACTGCCTTAGTGATAGGCCTTCTGTTCTTTATTATTCCAGCAAAAACATTGTCTAGGACTTCAAATGGAGAAAACAGTTGAGTATATTTTGATGTGGATTTTACAACAATAGGGCATCTAAGATGCAACCATGAATATGACTTACCGCACTTGTTAGAGGAATGTTGTTAAACACTAATGTTCCAATCTTAATACAGGATAATTTCTTACTGGGATATAAAGCATCCCTGGCCTGGAAGTCAGTGCCAACAATGAAGCAATGTGAGCAGCAGGAGTTAGTGCTGTGCAGGGACCTGCTACCTGCAGCCCACTGCTGCCGATAGAAACCACCCCATTAACTGCAATGGCCTTTGAACAGGACTGCAGGGGGTAGGGTTGGGCTTATTTTTTGAAAATGTTACAGCTTATTTAAGGCACTCTATAAAATTTGACATGGTAAATGAGTTCATTCTCATTTAATCTTTCCTCTTCAAAATGGAATTTACCCTGATTAAAGTATACCTCCGGCTTGTCCTCTTTATGCATTCAATTCTGCTGCTGAAATCAATGAGATCTGGGGGTTCACAGAAAATGCAAGATCAGAACGTAAATGAGTATAAATGAAACAGCATTTACTCAGTAATCTGAGCAGTTTTATTGAGTAAATTAAACTTATTGATATCCCATAGCTATATTCCACATAGGGAAGCAGGGGAGAGCAGTCAATGCTCCACTGGTAGAAACCCTTTTAATTCTACTGTCTTCAGGCTGTGACAGTTTTCACCACTAAGGATCTGTCCCAGCAAGTGCACGTAGTTCATGCAAAGGAATTTCTTGATGTTATAAGGATGATATTTTGCCTTTGAATATTTCCCAAGTACTTTCTCAGAGAGATTGTTTCAAGATCTTCTTCAATATGTTTTTATATGTTGGTGGGGAGGTTCTTTTGGGTTTCGGTTTTGGTTTTGGTTGGGGTTTTTTTAATTTTTTTTTTTTTCTCTAGCTGTTTTTGGTTACACTCCACTGATTACTTGGAAGGAATTTCAGTCATGTATGCCCTGGGAAATAGCTATTCTTGTTGGTGGCGGGTTTGCACTGGCAGACGGCTGTGAGGTAATGCAATTTATAGAAGATACCGAACAACTAGCATGACCCACATTAGGAACAATTCAGACATGAAGTGTATTCAGTTATTCTCTTGTTTTAGCAAGTTATTCTGTAGCAATATTGAACATGATAAATGTGAGAAATATTCAAGACATTCAGAAACCAGGGTTACAAAAAAAAGGAGTTTGCTTTGTCTTCAAAGACTATGCACAATGACAACTACCATTTCTTATTTAATTTAAACCTGATGGTGGTAGGAGTTGTGCAAACACACCATTTCAAAAGTCTTGGGGTTAACGTCCCAGGTCACTGAGGTACCTCCCATGTGAAGCCCTGCTGGCTACTCCAGTAAATCAGGCAGGTTTGGGCCCAAACTCTGTTTATGAAGCCTGATACTTACAAATTACAATTTTCTGATTACTACTCCTCTAAACATCTCAGAGGTGCTAGAATATAGTTTGCATGGGTTCCTGTAAGACACCATTGAATTAGAAAAATGTACTTAAAAGCATGTGCTAGGAATATGGAAAACATTTCAGATTTTTTCTCTTTTACACAAATAAGTCACAATTAGCAGATGAGTAAATTCCTGTTGTATATCATTTATTGTCTTTTCTTTTCAGTGATTTGTAAAACATAATCATGTTCTCATATTCCTTATGCAGGTTTCACAACTTTCTGAGTGGGTAGCAAATAAATTGAGCCCTCTAGGATCATTACCCTTGTGGCTGGTTATCCTGATATCATGCCTTATTGTCACTTCAGTAACAGAAGTGGCCAGCAATCCAGCCACCATTACGATATTTTTGCCCATACTATCTCCTTTGGTGAGTATAACACAGGTTGTCTTTAATCAGAATCTGCTTTTTCATCCATGCAATAATACAGCTGCTCAAAGAAGCAGTTTTTAAAGTCTTCATAAAATACTTCATGCATTTTTTTGCTGTGCTGTGTTGTGCATTGGATACTTGGTTGTTTGGGGGCTTTCATAGAAGATAAGCTGAAAATTCAGTAAAATTAGGTAAATGTTCAACACTCAAAATTTGATGCTGTTATTCCTATTTACGAATAGTTGAAGCACTTAAAAAGGACAGTTCTCTTAGTGTTTCTTCAGAACCACACCTTCAGTGAAAATGGTTAACACTACAACTTTCAAGCTGTCACCAAAGAGAGGGCTAATAGATGTGCTTTATATGTAATTCTTATTTCTTCTCTCTTTAGCTCAGTTGTGTCATTTCTTCTCATCATCTTTATCAAATCACTCAGTTCATTCTTCTTCTTCAAAACATATGGAACATCTAGTCTGTAGATTCTCCTCTTGTCCAGGCTAGACACATACTGATGCCCTTGCCCTCTCTTACAAAGAAACCTCTGTCCTCACTTCATTGAATCCCTCCTGTGTATTATATGCAAATTCAACTTCATCATATTTCTTGTGATGTTTTGCTTTTAGTGCTTGTGCAGCGCCTATACTCTTTGCAATAGTCTTATTTTATGGACTCAACCACAATTAGAAAACATCGGGCGTGAATTTAAATTTCAGTAGCTATTCTGTATTAGAATCATCTTTTCTCCTGTGAAGCATCCCCAGATACAACCGTTAAAAATGAGTTATCAGAAAAGGTTGTTTCTCACTATTTAAACTGGTAGTTCTCTTCACAGTTCACTCATGTTAAAAAATAAGTTTATGTTTATATTTTTTATTTGGCAAATGTGTCCCTTGACAGCTGTTCTTTCTCTTTTCTTTTACGATAGGCTGAAGCCATTCATGTGAATCCACTTTTCATTTTGATACCTGCTACCTTGTGTACGTCCTTTGCATCCCTGCTGCCTGTAGCAAACCCAGCCAATGCCATTGTATTTTCATATGGTCATTTAACTGTTATGGACATGGTGAGTTTTAAGCAAAATTCCCCAAAGGGCTTTTTTAGTATTTTAAAAACTTTCTTCAGCGTCTTGATGTGAGTTTCTGCTTTCTTTTTCCTCTCCTTTAGGTGAAAGCTGGTTTGGGCATTAACATCATTGGAGTTGCTGTAGTTATGCTTGCAATTATGACATGGATAGTGCCTATATTCGATCTGTATACTTACCCAAGTTGGGCACCAACCATTCCTACTACAAATAGCACTGGCCTGTAAAACAAACAAACAAACAAACAAACAAACCCCCAAAAAACCCCAACCACAAAATCCTGGGTATTGGTTTGGATTGGTTTTGTTTCCTTTCTTTTTCACTAACATGTGGTGAGTCACTTAAAATGCTTTTTGTCACCACAGCAGTAGAGATCCACATTACTGTAAATGCCATATTTCACAGTCCCAAAGACTGATGATCCATTCTGAGACTTAGACTTTCTAAATATCGTAACATTAGATCAAGTTTCTAACCTAGTTCAGCTAGTCTGAATTTTTATATCTTCATGTTATGAAGGAAAAAATAAATGTGCATAGTCGTTTTCACTGGCAGTTTGCCCCCATTCTCAGGGTAGTGGAATAATGAGATTTAGATTTTATTATTTCAAATACCTTTTCTTACTATTACTTTGGTGATACTTGGGATTTGTCTAGGAACATATTGGTTTTCTGTTTTCCAGATTCAAACACTGTTTGAAATGGTGTTGATCAGAAACAAAAGATGAGGCAGGGGATTGTCTTGAATGCATAGTTTACAGACCTGCCAAAAATGCACAGAAAATGGAGGAGAGCAGCACGACCACTTACACAGCACTTTATCTGTTAAGCACCTTGTCATTTGGAAGGAGAATACATACTTAAGTATAAGTACTTAAGCTGCCTCCTTCCAGGACCTCACTGAAACATGTCGTCGTTTTTGTCATTTAGTATTTTTCCAAATAGACATGTATTGATAGATCCGAGTTGATCTATATGAATGGAGACTAAATTGTCATCATACCCCTCTGCAAAAAGTAGAGATATATCCCCTTAATGAATGAAAGCAGAAGACTGAGTGCTGAAGATGTGACACTCAATCCATCAATCAAGACTAGACTGCATCTTCACTAGGAGGCTCATGATCTCTACAGGACAGGTGGCAGTTTAAGGTTTCTAGATTGTGTAATTGTTGTAAACACAAAACAGTGCAATGTAGTCAGACTGGAAGTTTGGAGTTCAAACATATGTTCAAATAGTGATGTTTTATATGGTTGTTACATGTTTTTCACTGTAAGGACTACAGTGTTGTTCTTTTTACCTGTTGGGAAGACCTGTAATAATTTGTAAAGAGCATTTAGTTAATGATCTAAATCAAAGCTGCATGTGTTCAACTTGGGTCATCCCTTGGGGCATGATGATTGTAAACCTTAATCTGTTTTTTACAGATAGTGTAAATTGTCCATTCTTCCTAACAACAATAGCAAAAAGTGCTTTTGTATTTTGATTAGATGGTTTACATCTATTTTTGATAGTGCATATTTAGAGATGTCAGTCATGACTTCTATAATGCCAGAATACAATGTATAGGATTGTTATATATGTAGTTTCCTTCCATTAGATACTGGTTGCAGATTCTGCTGCGATGAGTTATTAAAGAAGCACTTTTTCTTAATGATGATGGTTTTGTGTAAATAATTAGTATTTGTACAAGCCACCAGACTTTTCAGCCTGACTGAGGCTGCTATCTCTTTAGGATGGTTACCTCCCTTTTTTTTTTTTTTTTCATTTTTTATATAGTGCTTGGCAAAATAGGGTTATGTCCATACTAGGCCAATCAGGAGCTACCACTATACAAATAATGTTAACTGATCCCCTGCAATAATGATTATGATTACAGAGATGCAACACCTGGCTACATGAAGCCTCTAACTCATCAGGTACTAGAGGAAAATGCTTATACAAGTAGCTAATCCATGACATAGGTTTTGGATTATATCATAGGGTGTCTTCTCAGAAGGATGTGCAACACAGAAACAAGGAGCTCATGCTTTATGTAGGCCTTTGGTCCTGCAGGCATAGAGAGAAGAACCAGCTAAGAGAGAGCTCTTAGTTTAAGGTTCCCAGATATCACTTTTCCAGTTCTGTCAGTAATTTCCAGATTATTCAAGAGCAGTGGAAACAGTGAATCATAGAATAGACTCATTTTTCTTCTTTTTATGTGGGATAGATATGTGTAAAACTGTTTTGTTCTGTTTTTTAAATGAAAAAGGGGGACAATACTTTTTGTGATCTTATGTTCACCATTCCCTGTGGACGGGAGACCAGTCTCCACTGGTCTGCTCTGGAAAGAATCACCAGTATTGTGGCAACTGTTATTCAGCCAGAGGAAATTTGTTGACCACTTATGAGTTGTCCCCAGTTTTAGTAATGTTCACAATACAGAATTGGCTGTTGTAGCCTTAGCCTTAAATATGACACTGAGGTCTACAGAGGTCCATGAATGCACTGCTTGATGAAATCATGCTTTGACACCTGTATTCTCCCTTCATGTTGCATATATTCATGGAAGAAAATAGTAATTTTGTACCATTTAAGAGAATTCTTCACAGGTTGTCAACTCTGTCATAAGTGGTACAGTTCTCAGTATAAGCTGAAGCTCAGTTTGTGCCGGATGATTTTCAGTTGTTTGTTTGCTTTACTTTTGGGCTTATTCATAGGATCACGGGTAATATGGTAAGAAAGGCCCATCATGTCTGAACCCTCACGTAAGGCAGACCACAGGATTTCATTAAACTAAGTCTATTTTTTCAGGGTCTGATGAACAGTGTGATAAAGTCTCTTAGTAAACAAGAAAGAAGATTCAAATTGTTTAATGAAGGATGTGCTTTTAAAAATTATTTGCTGCAATCTGTGTATGCAGCAAATAATAAGCAAAGAGAAAAGGGAGGGATTGGTAAGTAAAGAAAATTAGTCAGCTGTTGTGCCATGTGTATTTATAAGTCATCAAAATGAAATGCAGAATTAAAAGTAGACTGACTTTCAGTGACCAGGATCTTAACTGTCATAATGTGACAAATCAGTGACAAAAATGAATCGATCAAGCATGAGGTTTTTGAGAGATTGCATCCTCTATGTAAACCAGTCATGAATAAACAAGTTGGTAGTAGTGGGAAGGTAGTGTTTTACTAGGGCTTTTTTTCCCTTGTTTTGCTAAAAGTTTAAGGAATGGGTCAGACACAATCTTTGAGCTGAGCTGCTATTATTGCTAACTTACTTTTAAAGCTTTTAAGAACCTTTTAAGTCAAAATGAACAACTCTGCAGTGCAAAGGTTGATATTGCTAGAACTTCCCCACCTGAGAGCGTTGAAATGAAGAAGAGAAGCTCAAAAGGGTTGGCTCTTGGGTTCCCAACAGGTGGGTTTGGCTCTGACTGCAGGAGCAGAGCACCATGCTGGCCCCCAGCAGAAAACCTGCTCTTTATATGTTGCTATTAGATCTGTTGCTTTGTCCAGAGCTCGTGGGTACTGTGACAAATGGTGGAAATACATCTATAATTATTTTAAGAGTTGATTAATACATGATGACTATATTAACTATTTATAAATTGCTTTGTGCACAATTTTCATACAAAATGGTGTGGTTTTTGCTTTGTCTCAGCTGAGTCTAATTAGTCTACTGTATTAGTAGATAAGTAATATTTATGACTTACTATTTATTTGTGGTCTCATTCC
>KL264389.1:0-34170 GCA_000699545.1 Podiceps cristatus | reverse complement strand
AGAATGGTTTTGGTGGGAAGGGACATAAAAGATCATCTAGTTCCCACTCCCCTGCCCTGTGCAGGGACACTTTCCACTAGACCAGGTTGCCCAAAGCCCCATCCAGCCTGGCCTTGAACACTTCCAGGAATGGGGAATCTACAAGTTCTCTGGGCAACCTGTTCCAGTGCCTCACCACCCTCATGGTGAAGAATTTCTTCCTTACTGCTAATCTAAATCTACCCTCTTTCAGTTTAAAGCCCTTACCACTTGTCCTGTCACTACATGCCCTTGTCTAAAGTCCCTCTCCACCTTTCCTGTAGGCCTTTAGGTACTGGAAGGCTGCTAGAAGGTCTTCCTGGAGCCTTCTCATCCCCAGGCTGAACAACCCCAACTCTCTCAGCCTGTCTTCATAGGAGAGGTGCTCCAGCCTTCTGATCATCTTCGTGGCCCTCCTCTGGACCTGCTCCAACAGGTTCGTGTCCTTCTTGTGTTGGGGGCTCCAGAGCCGAATGCAGTAGGGTCCCATGATCATGGAGTAGAGGGGAAGAATCACAAGCCTTGACCTGCTGGCCACGCTGCTTTTGATGCAGCCCAGGATACGGTTAGCTTTCTGGGCTGTGAGCATGCATTGACAGGTCATGTTGAGCCTCTCATCAACCAGCACCCCCAAGTCTTTCTCTGCAGGGCTGCTTTCAATAAATTCTCTGCCCAGCCTGTATCTGTGCTTGGGATTGCCCCAAACCATGTGCAGGACCTTGTGCTTGTTGAAGGACCTTGGCCTTGTTGAACTTCATGAGGTTCGCATGCGTCCACCTCTCAAGTCTGTCCAGGTCCCTCTGGATGTCATCCCTTAGCTCCATTGTGTTGGCTGCACCACTCAGCTTGGTGTTACTGGCAAACTTGATGTGGGTGCACTTCATCCCACCGTCTATGTTGCTGACAAAGATGTTATACAGCACTGCTCCCAATAAAGACCCCTGAAGAACGCCACTTGTCACTGGTCTCCACTTGGACTTTGAGCCGTTAACTGCAATTCCTTGAGTGTGACCATCCGGCCAATTCCTTATCCACCAAGCGGTCCACCTGTCAAATTCACATCTCTCCCATTTAGAGAGAAGGATGTCATGCAGGACAGTGTCAAATGCTTTGCACAAGTCCAGGTAATGAAAAGATTAAGTCATTATTATAACATTCTCTGCATTGCCTAGTTAAATCAAAAGGTAGCAAAATGTGGTTTATTTATTTTATTTATTTTGAATGTAGCCAGGTGGAAGGTTGATGCTCCTGGATAAGCACAAGCTATATTCACTGGAAAGGAGATTCTGTTCTGGAAGGCAGTGAGACAGAGAAGGATTTATGGAGCCAGAAAGAAAAACTCCCTCAACATTAACTTTCAATGCAATACCCTAGAATAGCAAATAGGAGTTGAGAACTATCATCTTGCCACTTTAGACCAGAAAGATTAAAGACCTGTACCCACATTTACAGAAGTGAGTTTAAAGGAGGGTCACATAACTGATACAGAGAATAATATAGGAGGCTGCACAGTGTATAAAGTGTTTTCTCTCTTCACTGCACAGGCAGCAAAGCGGTGACTTGACCACCGTAGCTGGGAGTCACAAGCTTAAAAGATGTCCAATAGCCCAGAAGTTTATCTTGCAGCTAACGGCACAGTGAGGTCCAATGGGTGAATGGCTGCACACATTTCAACCCTGCAATAAAATGCAGTTTCCTAAACAGAAAGACACTTAAACCTTAAAACAAATTAACAAGGGAACTTCTGGAGTAGTTAAGCAACATTGCATGAGTTTCTGAAAGATATGCTTTAGGAATGGAGGCTTGGACAGACTTCTGTAGGTCAATGAATGCAGTCTTCTTTAGTGCAGACACTCATATCATATAAACCTGTTAATAAATTAGTGAAATGGCTGTCTGGGTATGTGACTTGGAAGGGTGTTCCAGACCTTTCCTGCTCTAAAGGAGAGAAGTATTCTGATTTTCACTCTGAATTTATTCCTTTCTACCTTGTATCTCTTCGTTCTTGTGTTAGCAGTGTCCTTTAGCTTCAGGTCTTCTCCCTCTGTTGTGCTTTTCCCACTCGTGTACTTAAAGAAGAAATCAGCCCTCTCAGCCTTTCTTTTTTACTTTATTAAACTAAACTCTTATCCTTTGAAGTGGCAGGCTCACCATTTTTTAGTCATCATAGTAACTGTCTGTGCCTGTCTAGCTTCAACTTCTTCCTAAAAAATTGGGTAGCCAGAGCTGTATATAATAATAGTTCTTGAAATTTTAGGGTGAGCCAACAGCATTTCTTGCCAAACCCTAACATCTCCTATCATCAAAATTTTAAGAATACTTCTGAAACAGCTGAGAAGTACCAACCATGGATTTACAGACTTTAGTTCTGGACCCAATAGTACAGGGTGGGTCAAACTACCTGGTCTTATCATTGCATTGTATAGACTCATTATCACTTTCCTGTCTCTAATGAAAACACCTAAACCAGTAAATCCCAGTTTCCCAATCCTGAATCTAGCCTGCAAGAAAAGAATCCTTCTGGACTGGAAACTAAGTACATGAACTGAAAACTGGGGTTTACTGCTAGGGAAGGATGAATGTTGGAAGAAATAGAGAAAGATGCTTTGTCAATCTCATCAAAGATTAGCTATATTTTGAGATCGAGATTTTCATAATTTACCCATCAATGCTCCTGTTGAGAACCCCATCTCCTTTTGAGGTTTTCTTTTCTTCAAGTCAGTAACAGAAATGTGGGGGAAAAAAATGCAATTTGACTAAATTCAGAATTTTCCACTTCCTGCCCCCTCTTCTGTATGTCCTCTTGTTAAAAAGAGGCATTATGCTCAAGGGTCATCTTGGCTTAAGCTCTGATTACAGAGGTGTATACAGCAGTGTCATCAGACTGCAGGGGAGAATGACTGAAATTATTAGACGGTTAGAAATTTTTTTAAAGGAAAAGAAATAACACAGTTTTCAAAAGGACATTTTCCTCAGTGTTTCCTAGGAAAATACTGTAATATCATGAGATTATAAAATGTCAGAATATGAAAAATGAGCATATTTAATTGACTTCTTGCTTTGTAAAGGAAAATGCTTATAAGAAACAACTGCCCTGAAACATAGATCTTTGAGTCTTGTTTCTCAGTAAATAAAATTAATAACAGAATATTATCATTAGGAGTAAGAGTCTGACAGTAATTGAACATGGAATTTTTTTCCCCTTAGGCTCAAAGAGAAAAATATTCAGTGATACTTTCTACAGGAAAAGCTGTGGTATGGGAAGAGACCCTCAGTCATATTACACTCTATTGCTAAGGACAGAAGTTGTGAACTCCAGGAATCATTCCAAATCTAGCAAAATATTCTGTCACTGTCACATCATCACTGATAGATGCAGCCAGAGGTCAAAGGCTGCAGCTCTGAGGGAATTGCAGGTGAAAATATTCTACCTATGAACTGAGATACCATCACTGTAAACTCCCTGTAATTTCCCCAAAGGAGCACCTTTGAACTGAATTACCGGAGGGCAGCAGAAAAAAAAAAAAAAAAAAAAAACAAAAACACAAAAAACCCCAAACTAAATCTATGATGTATCTCCAAACAAGTAAGTTTTTCTACAAAGTCTAAAATAAAATACATCTTCCCTTCTCTCTGAAAAATATAATGCTTAATACTATTGTAATATTCTTCTGGAACAAATAGTGCTCTCATATGGTAAGGAAAAAAAAGAAGAATAAAAGAAAGAGAACAGACAATGTTACCATTTCTCTCATATTGTCCTTTTCCAGGAATTATGTAGAGATTTCTATGGGGACACATCTAGGAGTCTTCTGTATAAAGAAGCATGAGAGCACAAGGCAAATTCCATCTTCCATTTCATCTCTGACTTTGATGGAAGGAAGTATAAGGCTATAGCTGAATTATTTGTTGAGAATAATTTACTTTACTATTTACTATTAGTAATTCTGAGGAGATATTCTTCAGAAAAAACTATTTAGAAAATACTATGGCTTTCATGGAAGTGAAAATGTCATGGAAGTGAAAATAGCTGCCTTGAATTTCTACTATTGGAAAAAAAAAATCCTGGAGTTTGATGAAAAGATAAGGCTACAACCAATAAATAGGAATATTTCAAAGTAGGAAATAGACAATAACAATGTCCACAACATGAGGGAGCAACGGTTGTAAAAGAAAGATTGCTGACAGAAAAATATTCATATATTCAAAATATTCTCACCTCTGGCAGAATTGATTTATTTGTCGAGGAATGTGGGCAGCATTGTATATGCCTACAAACAACTCACCAAGGTGAGTAGACTTTCAGATATCTTGCAACTATCCAGATACCAAAGGAAAAATATAGTGGAGGAGAGGAGAGTAAGGATTTGCAGTTTCTCTTCATATTTCTTCCACTAAACCACTTTTAGAACTTTGGCAAGTCGTTGAAATGCCCTGTGCTGTACAGCTCCCATTGGGTATGCAGCAAAGCATGGGCACAGGCATCTGTTGATAAAATGCTAGATATAACTGCATTAGTTCAGCTGTGTTATTGGCTCATTTACCATTGCTTACCAGTCTTAGGAGAGAGACGGATTTGGCTATAAAAGTAGAGATGGCACCAGTAAAAATTACACACTGGTTTTCAAAGAGCTTCTAGTCTGGCAGAATAGTGCCAAGATACTTTATTTTAAAAATTAATACCTAAATTGTACAAACACGTAAGTACTGCAATAGCTCTTTAAACATGCAAAGCAGATTGCATGTGTGCCAACGTGCTTCAGACACGTTGAGCCTTCAGACAGCCATCCAGTCCACCTGGTACAGAACACACCGGTAGCTATTTTTAAACTGCTAAGAATAACTGAATATTCTGAGTTCAGAATAACTAGTCTTTCAAGATAGAAACTTGCAAAACCTGTGACGTTCACAATTTTAAATTGGTTCAAAAAAATATGTTATGTAAAATGAACAAATAAAAGTGTACTTTGTGAACAGAATTAAAAAAAAATGCACAGGTTAACTTGACAAATATCCTTTATGGTAGCGCTTACTCTCCCTTTCAGGTGTACACAGAATGCACTCACTGGGATAGGGTGAATTTTTAGCACCTCTGAGGATTTTGTTATAACGCTAAACAAACCCACCTTAGGGCTGATAGACACAGTATTTTCCAATGGTCAGCACAGTTCCCCTTAGAAAAAACAGGGTTAACTCTCACACCTCTTGTGACCATCCTCTTGGAAGCTACAATAGGTAATGAGAAATGTCAAGTCCCAAGATCAATGAAATTTCAGGCTCTAGGGACAAAACAGGAATAGCATTGATCCTTTTAAAGAACACCAGTCAGAGGGTGAATGTAATATATTGCACAGAGAGGCTCAAGAGGATAAGCGGCCAAGTCCAACATACTTACCTGACAAAAAATTCAATCAGCTTTTAGCACAAGCTGCCTACCCTTCCTTTCTTTCATGCAGGAGTCTGATTCCAATTAAAGTGTGCAAATTAATTTTTATCACTTCCAAATTAGTTTCTGAATTTGTGTCTGTTTCAGATGAAAGCATCTGTCCCTCACTTTTCTGCAATTCTATCATCCACTTTGGTATCTGTTCAAAGACTCAGAGATAATTCTCATTTTCAAAGTCACTTGTTTGAAAGAGACATTCAATAAAGCAATCATAAAATATAAAAACAACTATAATGATACACGTTGAACTTCAGGGCATATCATGTACTCTCTTTGCTCCTTTTTGTGATGACTAATACAGTTGTCA
The DNA here is from genome assembly GCA_000699545.1 of Podiceps cristatus. Lineage (NCBI taxonomy): Eukaryota > Metazoa > Chordata > Aves > Podicipediformes > Podicipedidae > Podiceps > Podiceps cristatus. Next base: position 28,399 of record KL264389.1, on the reverse strand, counting down.
TGTGAGAAGAAATTTGTATACAAATTAGCGCTCAGCTAAAACAAATCCCTATATATCATAAGAGAAAAAAAATCAAACCCCAAATTGTCAAACTCCATCACAATAATTTGTCTATTCAATCTCTTAGAACTGCAAAGATTTACATTTGCCAGATCACTTCAAAGAATTAAAATAAGCAAACTATGTCCTTTGCATGTGCCATGTCTTCCTAAGCGAAAACAGATTCCTTTCACTGTTCTCTCAACTGCAGCAGATTTATATAATGTGGTGATCAACTTAATAAGGTGCAGATTCAGATTACCTATTTCAGATGGGCAATTTTGGCTTAGAAAGTAGGTATCTGACCCTGGCAAGATGACTAAGCTTCATTCAGTTCAGTGTTTTTCCCAAAGGTGGTACTTATCTAAGCAAGGATAAAGAAATAAAGGGAAGCTCAAATGTACATAAAACCACAAAAACATGCATTCAACTCCCAACCACATCTCCCAGTTTTCAGGAGCACCCCCAGGCGCCAGCCTCTAGTCGAGGCTGGAAAAGGATCTTTTATAGAGCTTTATGGAGCTTAACAATTGCATAGCCATGAAACCAATTTTTGTTGGACCAGAGAAAGTGTAAGTAGGGAGACGATTTGCTGTACATACTGCTATTGAAGGTATGCAGTTTTGCTTCCCGATTCCTTGATTTATCTCTATTTTTTTCCAATCACCACATCATGTAAGATCAATAAACAGGAGTAGAGAAAAAAAATGTTGCTTTCCACCAAAGCTGGAGGTTCACAGGCGGTCCTTCCCACATTAATTTGTAGCCTGATAGCCAGCATACGCTTGTGAATATTGGAACGTGGATTTGAATTCCCTGAGTCTCTGGAGGCCAAGAACTCAGTCTCCCACTTCCTGGACAAACATGCTAACCAGAAGAGTTTTTGCAAGATACTTTTGAAAGCTACTCCATGGAAAACATTGTATTTAAAATCTGGTAAATTTTCAATCTTCTCATAGCAATTGTGAGAAGTTTCAAGACATTGTGACAAGTGCAAACTGAACCAGAAACTCCTTTTTGATACTTATTGTAGAATAAAAGTGATAAGTTAATAAAGTCATTGATTGAAAAAAAAATTATAAAAGGAAGCTCACCATGCTCTCATAGGCAAGTTTTCAACTACTGAGGTGAAACAGCCTCTTGCAAGATTCTTATCCAAGACACATTTTTTCTTCATTCTCCTCTCTAAACCAGAGCTGGTTCTGTATTTCCCACAGACACAGCTGAGGTCACCCTCTGAGCACAGGCCCGCACAGGTATTTTAGCAGAAGGCTCTACGCAAGTCCAACAGGTTAGGTTATTGACGTGGATTTCCAGCAGAATTGGTAAGGAGTTTGTTCTGACAATCTTTTTGCCACAGAGTATTTCACAATAAATGATTGCGATTCCTATGCTTGCTAATGAAATGGCATCTACATTTTTCTATACAAATGTTAAACTACATAAACTGTTTAGGACTGGGGGTCTGCTTTTCTCCCCCCTTAACGTTTTCTGAAACAACTAAAGTTCCTTTTGGTAATTGGATGCATTGAAGCTGAAATTGATAATTAACTGCCTTTCAGCTTAAAAGATCATCATAAAGTCAAGCATCTAACCTAGATAATTACTATACCTGACATTTTTCTTTGAATTCTTCACCTTCTTACAGTCTGTGATATAAAATACCTTATCTGTGTCTCCAGATGACAGCTTTCAAAAAAACTAATCCTCCTTTTTTTCCCTGAAAATATCATCTACATCTTTCTGGAAATTCATTCCAAAGATGTTAACTAATTGGATTTGACCTACAGTGAACATCTCACTTTCATTTTTCCTACAAGGTAAATCCTAATCTTCTACCAGTCAGTCTAGAAAAGCAGATTAGGAAATATTTCTTTACTACTTCAGTGGCTTAAACTATGTAAAATTTCAAACTTAATGTTCATAAGCATTGTTGAGAATGTTTCACTCCTGAAAATTAGTATACAGGGAATCAGTCATACAACAAACTATGATGTCTGTTCATGGTAGGGAACAGAGTCTAGTAGTCATTACTTCAGCAGAAAGATTTAGTAATTGCAGAAGTAGGTTTTTCAGGCGTATAATCACTGTGATTTATCCTCACTGGTGCATGTTCATGAAAAGTCCAAGTAGCTATTAATAAGGATATGTTTACAACACATGCAGTTCTGGTTATAGTACAGTACCAGTACATAATTAGCATATCCATGTTAACTTTAATCCAATGAGTAGAGATAGCAATAATAGTGATGACATCACTCTTCCTCTAACATGAGTCTTCAACATGTCTTCCACATGAGTAGTAAGAAATCTGATCAATACATTTGGAAGCTAGCACAGCAGGCTTCGCTATTTAATCTTCCTGGGTGCTGCTGTCTGTGCCTGTGAGATTACATTTGCCTGGACATGCCTATCTGCAGCACAGTCTCCCATTAATCTGACTATAAGGCCACATCTCGGTGGCAAAACAGAGGTAGAGACAGAGAACAAATCAAATGTTTGTTTTTTGTTTTCCTTGACTTCTGTCAGCAAAATGATATCCTTTCTTTTCATAAAACTAAAGTTCTCCTAGGCAGACACTTCCAAAGTTATGCAGCTGAGATATTAAACCTGAAAAGTACCACCTTCTTGCATTTAGATATGTTCATGATGAGAAAAAGGTATCAGAACTAAAATAAACTTCTCCGCAAAAGAAATGGAGCGGTTTCTATCAGCCAGTCAGGAGATGCTAATGGCAAGACTGTTCAAGCTCCACATAATCAAAGGAAGTAAAGGAAAAGTCTTACATTTTCAGTTCAATGAAAGGAGCAAGCTCTTTTTTTCCTGACTCTCAGCAGAGAAATCACTAATACTTGATATGAATCACACAGGCATCCAAACAAGCAAAATGGCATCAAGCTAAACAGAGTGCCCTGAAATGAAATTCCTTTCAGACTGAATTTGTCCCTATCTGAGAATTAAATGCTAAAAAAGCCATGGAATATACATAAGAATTAGGGGGGGGGAAATGTTATGGGAATACCATTTAATCTTTGTTCCCCTCCATTCTTTCTGTGTTATAAAAGCAAAAGAAAGGCAGGTGAGAAAATGAGGTTTTTACCAGTCACCCCTTTGCTCTGCTTACAGACAAATGGAAGAAAATTAAAACATAATAAAACACCTGCTGCTGTGAAATTAACAAAATATGTACTTTGTCACAAATAAAGCACTTTTGTATAAGACTTTCAGTTGAAGTAATACTTTCATTCATATGTCTGTAGCTGACAGCTCTACAACTGCCTCCAGTCAGTACTTGAACCTGAGATCAAAATTGATAGTGATGGATTTCTCTATGTTTATCTAAAAAGGCAATATCCTTGTGCAGAAAATAACCATCAGAATTCAGAACCTGCTTTAAATGAAAATGCGCATGGATTGAATGCTGTACAAAACAGCTCTCTCATAGGGATAAAAGTTGTCTTTAGCTGTGGTCACATTTCTGGCTTCCGTGAAGGGACCTTGTAAATTATTAGTGCACTTTAAGCACCTTCCTATATAAATATTATTATTATTATGTCCCCTTCACTCTATAAAAACCTTATAATCAGTTCCCTGCAAATGAAATGTAAACTCGTCCTGACATTTTACCTTTTTTTTCTATTTTTATTCAGTCACATTGCTTCTCCAAAGGTTTGCTTGCTATAGAAAGACCTTTCTCAAAGGCACTCATTTAATTCCATGACATGTGAGACATCCCTTTTTTGAAAAGGCGAGCAGCTGATATAGCATGCTGTAGCACAAAAGGAGTACATAAAAATGCCAAAAATATTTCTGGGAAAAAGAAAGTCAAAATATAGCGATATACGTCCTGTCACTTAAAGGCCATCACCATCTTGTTCTAGTTTATGATGACATGATGTTATAAGTGATAAAGGCAATTACAAATTTAAGAGTTACTCCCATACTATTATCTGTTACCATGCACAGACTGCTTAAACATTTTTTTGGCTAGTACTCAATGAACTGCTTAGCATGTGCTGCTCTTCTTATACCAACTTTCAACCTGTAAATGAAGTAATCAATACATTTGGTAATACCTTCTGAAGCTGACAGAAGGAATGCTAAAAATGAATAGGTGTGACAGAGGACCTCTCAGGAAGATGTTTTTACAGAATATACTTACTGCTATTTGGATTGTCACCTATAATATGATGTCGGCCGCTCCAGTACCAAAGCAGCAACGTAGCATCACGAGACCCAGACACGATGTAGCAATCACCACCAATATAGGACTCTGATCTGGCAAGGCAAGTCACGACATCCCAGTGGCCAAACACAATCTGAGTTAATTTTCCTGGTGGGAGTGCAAAGTCATAAAAACCCAGGTTTTATTGATTGTACAGCATTTAGAAATCATTAACTAAATCATTAACAAATATTCAGTTCAAATGTAATCTTTGCCTCATGTCCCTTAATTAGGGTTCACTACATGCTACAAGATTAAAACATCACAAAGATAAAACTTTTTTTTTCTCTTTTCTCTTTTTATGTTCCTATTGAGGGCTGTGCTCTGTGTCAATCCATAGCCTAACCCTTGTCTCTGAAAATCAAGTCAGTGCTGCAGTCACTGAATATTAAGTGGAGTTACCGCTCCATCAGTATTTAAGCAATGGTGTTAGAACACTATTTGTGAATTTCATGACTGATATGCATAAGACAGCACATGAACTTTCCCATAATGGTGCTACATTATTATATTAAAAATATGTATTTGTTCTATGTTAATGTCAAACTAAGGTTTACTACAATCATCACCTCCTCCTTTCTGTTCTTACAATCAGTTTTTAGCAATATACTCAATGACATTAGGCTAAGCAATCAGACAAAGAAACAAAATATTGGTTCCTGTTAGCAACCTACTTCCTTCTTGCAGGAAATAGATATAGATAGAAACAGTACAGCCATGAAAATATTGTAACAAAAATATTGGTTGATCCTTTTGAAATGATCAATTCCCTGAATGTAACTATGGTTTTCAAAGTCACCACTTTGTCACCAACTTGCCTTTCCATTTCCTTTTACATCCTTTATCTTCTAAAAAGAAGAAAAAAAGCATTTTAAAGCTATTACACTCAAACAATAATGAAGGATTTTATAAACTGCCCTTTATCATTTATTGAGGAGTAAACACAGACATTACATAAGGTATTATTAAGACAACTGTCCACTTTGTGACCTAAAAAGGTCATTGTATGTAGGGTCACCTGTTTCCGTGGAATAAACTCGAAAGCTCTTGTCCCAGAAACCACAGATAAGAATGTAGCGATTATCTGCTGTGACCACGAAGCAATGTGCATTGATCTGGATGCTCTGATCCACAAGGTCTGTGATCTGCCGTTTGTTCACACCAGAGTTATTGGCTGTAACGAAATGCAAAACACATTTTACAAGTAAGCCTTTCCAACACCTTCCTGTCATCCATTTACAGGAGAAAATGAATACATTTAACTTTCAATGAACTGTGAATTTGTTGTTGAGTAAGCATTTTGAATATGAACATTTAGAGCTGTCTATACGGGTGTCAGAAATACAAAATTATTGTGAGTTTTCTGGTTTCCCTTTGAGTAAGACAAAAGATTTTACAGGAGATGACAATTTCTTATAAACTGCCTGATGTACTGCATAATACGTGATAATATTTTAAGTGCTCTGTTGAAGTATTCTCCAAAACCAAACTGAACTAGGGGAAAGTGATGGAATTCCATTTAAAATCCCAAGCCAACGCTAACAATACCGCGGAAAGTCAATTCGTGCTGGTTGGTACTTCTCCTACAGAAAATATCTCAGCTTGTGTTGTGTGACTTTGACATCCCCCATACCTGCAGAAGCTTAACTGGATCAAAGATGTAAGAATTCAAACCATGAAAGAATTTAAACTGAATGTGCTTTTTTGAAAACTGTCTTCTCATCTACTCCTCAAGCAGGGAGCCAGGCCAGGGGCAGTAATATTAAAAGAGGCAATGCCACCTGTAAATTCCCCCAGATAGAGGGAAAATGAATGGTTCATGCAAAAACCCACCACCTCCGCTGTCAGAGAGAGCTAATGTGTTATTTACTTCCCGTGACACACAACAGACAGGATCTGGCAATACAATAAAGTTGTGCCCCCTCTCACCTAATATTAACTTTCTAAAAGTTCAGTACATAATCTAATTATCTACGCTCCCTCTATACTCACTGGAGAGACATGGCTGCACATGGCAAGTCACCTCACACTGTAATACCTGTCCAAGTACTAGACAACTCCAGGCGATAGTTTCTCTTCCTACAGCAGCTACAGAGGGAATCTTGACAACTAACTTCAGATAACTGAAGTTAGGTGAGATAAAACTCACTCTGAGAGACGTTTCACCTACTGTAGGAACATGACTTAATGCAGATAATACTCTGAAATTTCTTTTGTCCCTATTTGTGGTTATTCTACTTAAATTGCTCACAACTGTATGAAATAAGAGACTCAACCAAATAACCCACCTATTTTAAATTTGCTTGTAAAAGTTAATACCATGTTTGTGTATATTCCAAGAACACATATTCAAATTACCAGACCCTTTATGTCCATCCACTGAAAGATAATGAATAACAAATTTCTCAAATTTCCAGAACAGGTGGGCACAATAGCTATGCCCTAGCTTCTCAGAGGAAAATCCAAAAACCATTGTCATTATATGAGCAAATGAAGCATACAGAATGAGAAAACTAACTCTCCTGAGGTACTTATATATAAATCTTTCAACCGCGAATATTGACACAGATGAAAAAGGAACTTTTCATCTGGAGATGTTTAAAAAAGCATTTTTTTCTCACCGATGCTGGAAAACAGGCTCTAAGAACCTTCCCTATCCACAATTTCTGTCTCAAAAATATACTTAGTGCAAAAACATAAACAACCACAAAGCAAATAGTTGAAACTAAAGAAAAATAATGACCGTTAGAAATACAAGTCCTGCAATCTCCCTAATAGTTTAAGCAGATTTTATTTCTCAAAATACTTCACTTTCTCAAATATTTTTGGATTTAAAAAACACAATCATGCATCAATTTAAAATCTAGCCTTTTCTTTATTAATTTAGTAATGCCAGCTAAAACAATCCTAATCATAAACTGAATGAAAAGTAATGGACCTGCATCTGCACTGAAATACACAGTGCTGTCTGTAAGAAATGAAAATACGTGAACTCTACCAGACTCTCACATTTTATTTTACTAATGTGACCTGATAAGGGAATGGAATTATAAATATGGGCTGACAACGTAACTGACTTTAATTGATTGTTTCTTACATACCAAATGCTGGTGATGTTAATAATAAATAGCACTCATGTAATTCATTCAGCATCAATAGCTAATGGTTTTAGTTCTCCAGGACTGACAAGAATAAATATTTTCCTATCTTCCACGTTAAATGAAGCATAATATACAAATATAGCTTAATCAATAATTCTTGAAAACACTATTTCAAAATATATCGCTACATATTCATCTTGACATACCAATCAATGGATCCATTTCGATTGGAAGATGGTGGGCTTGATCCAAAGAATATCCTGGGGCTCCCCGAAGGCCTAAACATGATAGGAAGAATAAAGCACACAGGAACTTTGCTGTCTGGGTTTTTTTATGATTTTTCTAGGTTTAAAACTGCATTATAGGGTTATTATATATATTAAAAAAGTAACATCTTACTATTACTTATTGTATGAATCTTTTAAGATTCCTTCCTCTGTGCTACAGAAAAATGCATTTGTTAATTCTTCAGTTATGTAACAGTAACTATAAATGTATGAGCACTAATTTCATCACAACTTCTGCAGCCACAAACATTCATTAAATAATTTTAAATAGTGTAACAAAGAAATTTTCTTTGCATTTGAGAACTCGGTAAGATCTCATAATAGCACAAAAAAAATAATTGGATTAAACATTGTTAAGAGTTTCTTAAATAGGGAAACCTGTTAAGTGACAGAAACTTGGACCTTTTCTTGGATTTCTCAAGAGTTTTTAGCTGGGAAAGTGTGGTCTACAATAAATTTGCCACAATTATTATTTCTATTTTGAGCAGTCCTTAAGCTCTTCAGCAGCTGCTCCATATTTAGTCCTACCTGCTCTTACACAGGGATAGCACTGCTTTGGCTCTTCTGAGTACCTTCCCTAATGTATAAATCACAATGGCCACTACCAAAACCACAGTTTTTGTCAGGTTGCACCAGAATATCCTCTGTAAGAGATGCAGAGTTCTGGAGGATAAACTCTGAGTGCAAAGTGATGACTGAGATACTGTTATGTTCTTGGGCCTTGTGTGGCTTAGTTCGTTTTGCTAACTCTATTGCTTTCAGTAGATGAAAGATAATGATGCAAGCTTGAAGATGAGGTGAAGTGCTGTATTTTACATGCTACCTCGATCCCCAGTTAGAAGGAATTGCAGTAAGAGGGCAATTGAGGGGTTAAATCCTAATCCAGATTAGAAAAGTGCGTAGTTTCCTGACTATGCTGAACAAGAATTCCCATGACTGCAGCTTTTATGAGTTTCAAATGCGTCTGCCTTACATGCCACATGAGGAATTCTCCACTAATGACCTTTGTATTCAGTAATAATTGTTGTTATCTGCTACTGAAATAGACAACTGGAGGAGGTAAAAGAAAACACAGTCTATAGCTGGCCCTGACAGCTTCTGAAAAAAAAAAAAAAAATGCTCTGAGAACTTCTCCTTTCCTCCTTTCTTTCCATTTTTTTTAAAGTCAAACCAATTTGGGACAGATCTTTAGCAGTATTTATTTAGATTCTTTTGATTCTACTGTGAGATGGCTATGTAAATGCCTTTCACTATGTACAAACTCTTAAAGATAAAGCTTTACATGCATCTCATAAGGGTAAAAGTGCTCTGTGTGTACATTTTTGTAGATGAACCTATCCTGCTTGTTTGTAAACAGAGGACAGGAACATTCTGAATACATGTGAAATTTTAATACTCACACTAACATTATTTAAACATTCAGAATAAAAGTCACATTAAAACTTATATTACTATTCAATAATTCAGAGTGGTATTAACTTCACTTGCTCTGATAGTTCCTCTAATGCATGCCTATAATGAATTCCCATTCATTCCTCTTATTGCTTGTAACACCGGTCTTTGGACAGCCTTATGCATAAGAGGTGGGATCTATTTCACCTGACTTAGATTATTTATTAAGGAGATGTTTACATTTATGTCTATTGTAGACACACATCTAAGCTAAATCTCACAAACCCCTCTGCAGAAGGACCTATTTTGTCCAAGGGGTTCTCCTGTGCTGCAAAGAGGGGAGGATTTTTCTTTTTTTGCCTAGTCCCTACAAAGTTCCTGAGTCAGCTACTGACTCACACTCTCAAACAGCAGGTACCTTCTTCTTTTTCCCAGGTGTTCAGTAAACTTCAAAAGTTTCCGGATGCTGCAACAGAAGAGCTATCACAGCAGGAAGCTACCTTTGAAAAGGAAGCCCGTTCATTCCCAAGCAGTGCAGTAGCTCATGGCCCCACCACCAATTTAGCAATCCTTGGGACAACCCCAGAATCTACATATCCAGGTCAAGAGAGAGGACAGTTGTAGCAGCCATATGGAGAGGTGAGCAGAAGGGAAAATCTGGGATGGCCTTGTCGAATGGGCTTTTGGGAGGGAATAAGGAAACTCGTCTTTAGAATAGTTTAGTGTCCAGCTGCTTAAGCTTGCTTAGGGTCCCAAATTACCTAACGGTGACCCAGGGGAAGGTATGACAAGCTCCAGGACAGACCTGAAATCTCTCTCAAGCAGCAGACAGTGATGTACACTCTCTAGCATGCCATATGTACTCCTGAAACCTGGGACATATTAATATCGGCTGTGTCAAGAACAGCACTCTCCTGAAAAGCATTATATCAAAGGCTCATCCTGATGTAACCACAAATCGATTGGCTGCCATGGTGATGTGCTGCTGTTAGGGAGAGTGTTTCTAGGAATGACACCAGAGAAAACACAAGCTTTGATTATTTGACAGAAACCAGAAAAACCAGAAAATTTTCGTGCACAGACGGGTGAGTGAGATTAACCCACATCTAGCTAAATTGCACTTGAAAATAAAGCTGCACTGTTCAGGTCTTGGAATTTGAATAAAATGTGCCCGTGAGAACCTACCTACTGTGTTGTGCCACCGATTGACTGCAAACAGCCTGCTGCAGGTGACGGTCACCACGGCGGGAATGGTCAGGTGGGGCAGCGTGTTGGCTGCCACGTGTGTGACAGGGGAATTTGATGGGAACTTCAGCACCATGATGACATCCTGCTGCATCTGATCTTTAAACATGAGGGGGCTCTGTGGAAGGAAACACTGTTGAGTAGAAAGGAGAAGAGAGCAGAAGAAAACAGAAGGGATAACACAATTAGTGAGGAGGTCTGAGGGAAAACGAGGTTAAAAAAGAGCAGGCAAGCATGTGCACATACAGGGACAACAACGCTACCTGTGCATCTACACTAGTGACGGAGGACAGCAAGATCAGAAGCTATTATCGGGTCATTACACGAGGACAAGTAGAGAATAGGTATGGTAAGGGTTATCGTTACAGGGCGCAAAAGGACCGTTAGCGTTAATTAATATACAGTAAAATATAAAATTATACAGTAGTTAATATTCATACAATAGAGTCATAAATCAAATAAAAGAGTTAATTAATACATCATAAATAAAATTGCTATAAACTACAACAGCTGAAAGAAAGGAAATTTTGAGAGACTCAAACATTCAGATATTTAATTTTTTCTATAATTAATTCTTTATATGAAATATAGCACTTCCAAACATAGAAAATTTAATTCTATGTAAAGCATATACTCATTAAGGAGTCTGTAAGTAATTATAAGCCTGTTTGATGATTCTACAAGTGACACAGTTTTTTTGTATATGGACAGTAATACTGTTACTAAGTACTGGTTTTAATGTTATTTTTTTAACTTCTGTTATAACAAATAGAATTATTTCTAGAAGTTCAAATAATCCTTTCTACTTATCACTTTAAATTACTATTAAAAATATATTATTCGTATCATAAGAATATAAAATTATTGTCTACATTTGACATCTACACGTTAAAAATAACACAGTTAACACTTCCAGATCAATTCCCACTTTCACGGTGTATGACTAGAGTGATTTCTTTGTAGATAAATAAAATGATTGAAACTACTGCATGTATTGCTGCCAATTTACAAAACTTAAAAGCAAATATCTAGCTTATCTAGCTCTAAGCACTTAACCAAAGGCACTGAGTGGCACAGAGACCTGTCTCGTTCAATCTGGTTATTTCATATAATTCTTTGCAAGAAGCACAGACGAATGAGTTGGGAATGAATTTTGGATTTCAAATTGAAATTTGAAATAGACATTGCATTATCCCAGGGGAACAGGCAGGAGGATTCCTCCAATACTTCATTTTTGTCAAGCAGGCATTGTTCATAAATCAGCCCCTAACAATGCACCCTTTAAAACAAAACAAAATGCCATGCTCACTCTAAGGAAAGCCTGCAGTTATTCCCAGTACTTACAGCCAATAAGAATGTAAGTATGTATTTATCAAGTGCATATTTATGAAGACAGGGCCTTTTTATACAATCTTAGACAGGAAAAGCTAAAGCTATTCAAACCTCCACCTTGCTCTGCTAGAGCAACGTGAGCCGTTTCTGCCAGGAGAAAGAACGGCTGCACGGGCATTGGAGGGCATTAAAAGTGTTGCTTAAATGGGTCCTTGATGACCTACAAAGGATGCTCAGGTTCAAAGGGAGCGCGTTCCCAGCCAGCAGTTATGTCTCACCAGGTGCATGGCAGAGCTCCGAGGTGGATGGGGCTCAATGAGCAACTGCGATGGCGTCTGTCCAAAGTTCTGTATCTGCGCCTCCATGGCCTGCGGGCAAGGGAGAAGGACTGTCATGAGCAATATGCGTCAAGGAGGGAGGTCAACACACTGTGTGACAATGCAGGCATATCCCAAGTCAGCCATGAAAAAAGTCCAGAAAATCACCCAGTGCTCTCCTCCCAGGCTGCAGACTCATCCAAGTGTTAGTATTTTGTAGACAAGCTTTGCTTCTCCTTTCAAGCATGCTTCAGTTAACCAACTAACCATTCTCATTTCCAGTAACTGGCGTTATATGTGAAAATGTTAACCTGTGAGGACATGCAGTTCAGGTCTTGAGAGAGTTGTTTTTTTTTTTGCACTAAAAAGAACATATATACCTTAATAAAATCCTTTGTAAGGAGGAAAGTATGAGGATCTCTAATAAAATAAGCCTCTGGAATCTTAAATGGGGGGAAAAAAAAGCAAACTGAGAAACAAAATTCATATATAAAATATAATAAAAGCAAAATAATTACTAATTCAACAACATTAGTAGGTTAAAACAAAAAAATGCCAGAAACAAATCTTGCCAGGCACATTCAGACTAACATAAAAATCTTTCCAAGTTGCATACATTCACTGAGTATTTATTTCATGCTTAATTTTATTGCATTTTTTCATGGGCTTTCAGGCTTCACAGGTTTGAAATGGAAACAGCAATTTCAATGCATTCTTCAAGACTTAAATCCACTTTCAGAGTAAATCTGGAGTAATTTGATAGGGAGTAGACGATAGCCCATATACTGAGATGTTTCCACTACTCACACAGTTCATTCAAACAAAAATACATTTAAGATATGTTCTTAAAAACTTTGGCAAAAGATTGCTGCTTGTAAAAGCAATACTGGTAAGGAACACTGCTTATTTTTCAAATAGACAGGTACTATTTTATTTGACCTTGTAAAATCAAGAATAAAGCGTTCATAGAAAACTAAACTGGCAGATTTTGAAATGCACTGTGCATTATGTACCTATATATACTGTACCCCGCACTACTGACCCTTAATATTATTCTTGCGAGCTTTATGAATTTTTCATTCCCTACCACAAAAGAAACATGAAAAAACACCAAAACCATGACTATCTTGGTAAATCACATTATTTCTTTCAGATATAAAATGGTAAGAAGCACAATAAATACTTCATGATACAGAAGAATCCTTTTAATCTACATATTTTGTAATTCCTACAAGCCAATCTGTGTTTTCCTCCGCTTCACAGCATAGATGCAAGAACAGATGTTGGAGAGAGATTTCCTAACAGGTCACTAACGTGTGCCACTCCTGAAGCCCTAGATTGACAGGTATATAATGGAATACCAAAAACAAACATTTGCCGAAAAGGAAACTTAATGCAAAGTCCAGTCAAGCGGCTGAAGGACTTCCAGAGGATTGTAGCCCTAGCGCATTTGATGCTGTAATTATCCCGGTACAGGTGATACCTTGCTTATTGACTAATTCAGAGTGGACTTTAGTCTCCAAGGCACAGAGGTTTCTTGGGAACTGGTGGGCATCTTGGGTTTTATTAACACCATTTAATGATGAATTATTTTAAAATCATAGTGTAATTTTATACAAAACCAATGTAGTTGTGTGGGCATATGGGTGTACGTGTGTACCTCTATACGGCAGCTATCTATATAGAGTATATAAACAGTATCTCTTTACATGCTGTGTAGATGCTTTCACTCATGCAGACCCTTTTTATACAGGAACATAAAATTCACATAAAGTCAAATCAAAGATAGCATTTTCTATTACATTCAGCACTCTATAACTGATTTGGTTGGCAGGGAGAAGGGGAGGAAACTATACTTGTTTGTGAACTTCATTTTCGAAATGACAAAGACCAATATCAACAATATTAGGCACTGTGTGATATATGCTTCCATGCAGATCTGTCAATAGTATTTTGAGAAAAGTAATTTCCATTTTTCTTTTTCTCAAATAATTATCAAGGTCAATTTAATTTTAATTTTTGAAAGAATTCTGTGTTGAAATAGGAGTGTGAACTGTATTTGGCAGCAATATTGAATAAAACCTAGTTCTTCCTCTCCCACCCTTTGTAGTGATCTCTTAAATGATACTTCTGTTCTCTCACAGGCACACTGAAATGAATTATTAAATTTCTTTCAGTGCAGCCCAATTCTAATTTACACATTTACTTTCATGTTGTCCAGTCTTGGAAAATTCTGATTGTTTGGCTATAAATTCTGTGCACATAAACTTTCCTAGCTTTGCCTCCCAGTTCAGGTAGATTTATGATAGTAACAGAGGATGAGAAAGAGAAGCAGAATACGATAATAAACCAGCATGAATTTTTCAGATTATGAGGAAGAGACACTTAAAACATAACTGTCCAAAGCAACTGTTATTTTACAGCTGAAGATGTCCTGGTAAATATTCACTTACATACTTTATGCGCCCATAATTTTAAAACATTTAAGTTAATGCCAAGTTCTTCCATAACCAGAACTAATGCAGAATCAAGACCTTGATATCCAGGGAAATTTGAATATTTTTGCTGGCTTGCACTTACAAACACAACTGCCTCTCCCCCACCCCATGGATAGTAATGTTATCCTTTTTTTTTTTTTTTCCAAAATACCATTTGTAAAACTGACAACTCTTGGAACCGTTAAAGAACACGAACAATGTTTCTTTAAAAATACCCATAATATTCAACTACTGCACTGAGACTATAGTCTGCGCACCACCACAGCTGTGCACAGCTACAACTGGTCTTCCTCTCTAGAGCTCACAACACTTCAAAAGGACAGAAAAACCTTGTCAAAACTTACACAGAAGATAAACATAAGCATACAGAGATAAAGTGACTGGCCCAAGGGTATTCCTAATGCTGCCTCCGATCAGATCACTTGACACAAAATGAAAAGCAGGTACAGAACAGATCTGTGAATAATAATGTAATACATTGATTTGTTTACAGGAGAACTCTGTCTGTATCTCAAATTAATCTGAAAACTGGTAAGTGTACACCACAGTTTTTCTTGAACTGTAAATCACCAAATTTTAGATTTATTTAATGGTCTTAAACATTTCATTATAAATAATTCTCCCATCAGATTGTTATGTGAGTATTATGTGTAAAGTGCTACACCACTCCCTGAGACACACATTCTAGTCAATTTAATACAAACCTTAATAAAATAAAGTTTATTCTCATTTCACCTTCAAACGTCCTTTGTGTAGAAATAATATAAGCTTGGCATTCAGCGGCTGCCAGATTTAACGCTTTTGGAACAGTAAAATGGCAATTATATTAGTTTTCACTTTCTTTATAAGGTGTTGCAGAAAAGCTATTTAGTGAGCTGATTTGAGATTCCCTACTGTTTTTAATACACATAAAATGAGATTTGTACTCCAGACACTTCAGGGAGTATCTGTTAGGATATGATTATGTATTGCGGAAAGATAAAATGGGTCTCAGCCTATTATTTGATAATCATAGGTCAGAACAAGGAAAGAAAAAATATCTGCAAACTTTCTGGCAATTCAAAATTTAAAATGAGTTGATCTCACACATCCTAATTTATTCAATCAAGCAAAATACAACTTCATAGCACTTAATACTGGCCATTTAACAATAATACATAGGGATTCATATTATATGTTTACATACACTTTTTGCCAAGAAATCAATACATATAATCACACAAGCTTATGAATCTTAGTTACAATAAGCAATATCTAAATATGTTTTGCTCAAAGGAAATAAATTATTGGTTCTGATTTTTATGCTTAAAGGCAGATTGTACTTTTACAAGGAGATGGGAATGCTCCTCTGGAACCTGTAGAATCAGTCCTTAGCATCAGGTCCTTGTGGAATGAAGGGTTCAATACATCTGCTTTGCTCATTATGCAGCCTACAAAAATATTTGCTTTTTATTTCTTAATTCTGTTTGAAAGCAACATGAATCTGCCATTAAAGAATTCAGGCAATCTGTTTCTTTATGTATAAGAACTATTTTAATGGTCAAAGACAATGTCTCCAACAGTAAGCTGTGTAACCCAACAGGAGCAGAGCTACAGAGCAAAAGAGCTGATCTTGAGGAACCCATGCTGAAACCATGTCCACTGCAGGGCTTTCCCACTAGGCTGGCTCCAGAGTGGGCTGCAGACCTCCATCACCTGAGCTCTGCTAGCTGCACCCCTGGAACACACTGCTTCTGTAGCTTAGAAACCAGTTCACACACTTCAAAACTACTCTGCAGTGTGAATGAAAGCAGGGCAAATAGGGATGAGCTGCAGATTCATTTCAGAAGCACCGTCCTAATCTAAATGAAAATGCTAGAATTGACTCATCTGAAATACCAGAAGAGTGAAGGTTTTGTTTGTTCTTTGTCATATGTTTGCAAAAAGGGTACGCCATGAAGCAGTTTATTTTTATCATACTTTTTTCTCTAAGAAAGATCACTAGAAATGCAGATAAAATCACCAAGGAAGATATTAATGGGCCATCTCATTTGCAAACTCTCCTTTGCTGAGAGAGATGCCTGGTGACTAGATAACACAAGAAATCTAAAAGCATGAGCACACTTAGTTTGAACCATGGAAGGAAGAAAGAAATTCCTAAAACCAGACAGCATTGCAGATAGCAATACACTGTCTCTGCTCTTATGTGAAGTGGCCTTGTTTTATTAATCTTCACTGATTACTACCATAATCAGTTAAACTTTCTAAATTATGTATTATGTGAGTTTCTCTATGTTTTTATTACTTTTTTTTTACATACTCAGTCTTTTAGTACATAATCCTGGTGTGTTTTGTTCCTTTTGTGTACCATATTCAGGTTTTCCTAGAATCCATTTTCCCCTGAGCACAGGGACTGAGCCCAATGAAGAGCCAAAATCTGTAGGCATTTGAGAAGTATGCACCACAGCAACAGTCATCCATCTCTGCCTTTCCTGAAAGTTTATTTCATTTTTGCATCCAAGTGAACAGAGGAATCCTTTATGTGCTCTCCCACCCATGCAGCCAGCACGCTCAACAGCTCCCAAGCACCGTCTTCTTCAGAGCAAACATGATTGACAGCCCTTTGGTGGGCAGCATAAGCAGCTTGAAAATGTTATTGTTTTGTACTAGTGGTGTGAGATACGGCTTTTTTATTTGCATCTACAGCTGTTAAACAGCATCAATATCTTCAGGACTTTTGATAAGTTAGGTTAGGAGTATTGATTTCCATTTTACTATTGTACATTTGGAAGAAAAAAGCACAGTAGTTTAAAGACAAGCAATGATTCAACTAGTCTGGAGGCTTCGATGCAGTCGGTTATTTAATCAGGATACTCAAGGGACTGAAAGATGGCCACAGAAATGGATTTTCTCTGCAGGTCACTACTTTATTAATTTAACAATGGAGAGGGGGCAACCTTAAGCTCCTTCCTCTCACAGGAGGTATCTCATTGGATCCAATGTGCAATTAAACAGCTCCCTGGCAGATGACCAATAGCTCAGAGCTGACCTTCAGCCTCCTCCTAGAGTCAGTCCACCCCTGAACTTCCTCATTTCCCTGTGAAAGGAAATAGTACTACGAAAGGAATGAGAATGTGAAAGGTAAGATCTCCCATTCTCCTTACAGGCATGAGGCACATCGGTGACCTTATTTGTCTCAGGGAGTGCTGCCTTTTAGTTTTCACATTTACCTCATTAAGCTACTAATTGTGATACCCAGATCTTCCCCCTTTCACCTTTATATTTCTTCCATTCTTGCCCCGAGTAGTCCAATATACCTCTCATGACAAAAATATGTTAAACACTGCCAGCTTAAGCACTGCAACTGGGAAATAAATTCAATACATCTCACAAACAGAAACAGAGAAGGTAAAGCAAAAATACCATAAAGATGGATATCCTGCAGCCAGGGCAGGTTTAGCTGAGAGTGTCCCTTGCTCTTTCAGGCATACTCTGAAGTGCGAGGTTCCCATGTGCCCGAGCACAAATACTTCCTTTTCCTCTCTAGCAGGAGGATTTTTTCCTCTGAAAAATCATTGAGCAGGATTTTTTCCCCTGAAAATCACGGAAAACTTCCTTACACTGAAAAGGCTGATGTTAAGGAATGAAATGCTCCCCTCCCTTCTTAACTATACCAGAAGGAAAACACACACACACACACACACACACACACACACACACACACACACACACACCCACCCATCCCCCACACACCATTTTTCTATGGTTTTTCTCTTTCTCGTATCCTTCCAACTCTGCCTGGAACAAAGGAGTTTACCACTGATATAATGAAATTCTCTCATTAAATTGCACTAAAAAGTACAGCAAACTCTATTATGCTCTAAAGCAAATAGTTTTATCTCTCAATTCCTCTGACACAGTCTATGTTGTCATAGGGGCTCCTCAGGCCACACTGCTCAGTTCATCACTTTCTTTTTATAGTTGTGATAATTTTTTAAATTGTGGGGTTTGCTCCCAGCCCATGGCGATTTTGCTGCCTTTTCTTCTCTGCTGTTTGCCTGTATACATGGCAAACAGAGAGCATCCCTCTGCTTGTAGAGACAATGCTGTGCAAAACCCTAAATACAGGCTGGAACTGAAGAAAGTCATAGATTTATTTATAGTTTTGTTTACAATTACATTCAAAATTATTTTTTTTCTTTCTCTTTCACATGGAATGGAATGGAATGGAATGGAACTGAAAGGAACAGAACAGAACAGAACAGAACAGAATAGAATAGAATAGAATAGAATAGAATAGAATAGAATAGAATAGAATGTTATATTTCAGTTGTAAGGGAGTTACAACGATCATCTAGTCCAACTGTCTGACCAATTCAGAGCTGGACAAAAGTTAAAGCAGGTTGTTAAGGACATTGTTCAAATGCCTCTTAAACACTGGTGGGCATGTGGCATTGATCACCTCTCTAGGAAGCCTGTTCCAGTGTTTGACCACCCTCTCGATAAAGAAATGTTTCCTAATTTTAAAAGATGGGTAGATGAGGTGCTTAGGGACATGGTTTAGTAGTGATTAGGCACGGTTGGACTTGATGATCTTAAAGGTCCTTTCCAACCAAGTGATTCTATGATTCTATGATTCTTATGTCCAGTCTAAACCTTCCCTGGCACAGCTTTGAAGCATTCCCATGCATCCTATCACTGGATACCAAGGAGAAGGGATCAGCACCTCCCTCTCTACTTCCCCTCCTTAGGAAGTGGAGAGAGCAATGAGGTTGCCCCTCATATAAAGAACATTTTATTTTTCTCATTTCATGTCATTATTTTCTTCAGTTGAACTATTGCATTTATGTTCATGTTTGTAATAATTCCTGTCCCATCGAGACTGGTAACATTTACTGAAACTCCTGTGTGTTCATTGATGTCATGCCAAATGAAATCATAGCTCTGTCATCGTTCTCCCAAATCTGTCTTAAGTTTATAAAAGAAAATGTTGCTTTCTTTGATCATTAAGTTACTGAGTACAACACATTAGAAAAGATTTGACCGCTAAGTTACTTTTGTGAGAGATGTAATACCATGATACAATAATTCATTAAATATGTAACTTCATGCCATAAATAGTCAAGGTTTTGAAATCTGGACAATCAGGATTTTTTATTTTTAGATGACTGGTAATTCATTTTCCTATTGTTATGTAATGAACAACCTCAGAAACAAAGATTCCTCTCCATCTGACAAGCAATTTTATCTTTTCTGAAGACGTTCCCTCATTTCTTTTAAACCAAGAATTTTTGTTGTTGTTTTTGGATGAAAAACATCTAAGGTGACTGACTGAAATAACTTCTCATCACCCAAACTATACCTATATGAGGAAACACTTCTATATCCTCTTTTCGTTATTCAGACACCAACACTTATGGTTACATTCAAAAGGCTACATGAACAAAAGCTCTATGTGATTTGTTGGGTGAGAGGCCAGTCAAGATGATCTTTCCCATCTGGTGCTTAGGTCTATGGAACAAGCTTCTCTTTGACATCTTGATTCTGCAATGCAAATTACTAAAATGTACACCTGCAACACAGAATTTCCTGGTTGCTACTAAACCTTTGTATTACTCCTCTATGTGATGGTAATCGAAGCATCACAACATGCAGAATTGCAGATGTGTCCTAGCTAGTATTTGCAAATCAAACCAAACCAGTTCCGTTGCCTCAATGTGCCTCCTATTGTATACATCCTGTTACTAAGAGAGTCCTCACTCCTAGGTCTTAGCAAGATCTTACTCAGATCATCGTCTTCTATTCTGACCAAACCATTTCTTTCTTCCTGAGTTTCTGTCACCAGTTTCAAGTTCCAAGAAATTCAAGTTCTTGTTATTACCAAAACTCCTCTTGAAGCTAGCCTTGCCTGCATCTTTCCGTTTTCTTTCTTTTTTTTTTTTTTTTTTTCTTTTTTTTCTTTTTTTCTTTTAAATCTACCATTACAGTCTTAGGTTTGTCATACTTCCCACTTCTTGACACTCCTACTCAGGAGTTTTTGCTTTTAATCCAAGCATTTCCTTTCCTTTCCTTTATGTCATCCTTTAATTTATTTTTCTCTTTTGCATATGAAATACAAGCCAGAATGCTGAAATCTTAATTTATGTTTTTAGATCTTTGGGATGGATTTTTTTTTTTTTGAAACAGCAAACTTATGACACAAACATTCTTTTCTGAAAGGCTCTTAGGATTCCAAACACATTATCTCCAGTAATGAAAAGTTAATTCAAGGCTTTTCTAAAGCAGAGATAAATTTGTTACATTTCCTTGAGTAAGAAATAAAAAATCCTCTGAATTTTTAAATGTAGCTTCTCCTCTGACTGAAACCACTACAGATTTTCAAAGTCTACAAAAGAGGAAGTGAAGGAATAAAAAAATTATATGAAAACTGTCATTAGCATCCCTTAGTTGGCAGTCACTAAAATTTACAGACATTTTAAAAAAAAAAAAAAAAAACAAACCACTGCTGCTGTCTAGGATGCTAAAATTGTTTCCACATGTGAAAAGCAGTGAGCAGCAGCCAGAAAGCCTGAAGTTCCAGTTGTGCTAGGCTAAAAATTGCCAGTAGTATTTTTCAAAACACCATCAACAGCCTTTAGAAACTTGCTAAATTTTACAATTCAAAAGTACTTAACTAAAGACTTTTTTTTGTTGAGAAATGCCTAACTAGATTATATTATATGTTATCTCAATGAATTCACTAATGCAAAAAGAAGTCCCAATGGTCAAGACTAAAAATTCCCGTAAAGCTCTGTGAAGGCTGCAAACATCATTTCTCTGCATTAACAACCATACCAAGAGCTCTCTGTTCCTATGGTAATTCCTTCACTGCTTCTATAAGGATCCCAAGGACTGCCTTCCTAACCCTTTCCCTTCCTCCTCTTCTGTGTCAAGAACTCCAAATTTCCTTTCTGTCGTTTTCCCCTCTTTGTTGTTCACTTGTCTTATCAAGCTCCCACTGTACCTTGGCCTCTTTCTCTCTCCCTCCCTCAAGAACACAGGAGTTTTGTAAATGCCCATCTTCCCATGCAATTCCATGTCCCCTCTTTCCTCCCTCATTTTTATTTCTTTTCTTCAGACATGAAAAGAAGCTGCTCACCTTGACCTGTTCAATTAAACACTACAGCATATGCAGGGCTTTATTCTCGGCAAAAATAGAAGGTACATTTGGTTTTCCTATTATTTAGAAAGAATTTTAAACAAATTTCAAACTCACATATCACTGATCCATCACCATTTATGCTAACCAGAATGCTAAGCTGAAAGCAGATGCTAGTTATTCTGTGGCAATGAAGACAGTGGTATAACTATACCTTTATATTCCTACAACAGTAAAGCTCTAGATATTGTCCAGGAGTAGAAATGCTACAAAAACAAAGAAGGTACTTGGAAAAAATCTCTTATTCCTTTTCCTCTCCATTGAGGCAGAAGAAAGAAGAAAACTCTGCTGTTCATGAAGATCTCATAGGGAAAAAGAAGTGGAACCATCTCTAGTCTGGACTAAACAGCAAAACTGAGCATTTCTGTCCTTAATCCATAGCCTGGTCTGGAAAACAGAAGCAGTCAACCTGACCTCCACTCTTAGCTCTCCAGGGGCCATCAAGTGAAAAAAACAGTGGTATTTTTGAGGAAGCTGGAGGACTGAATATTTTTGAAGGATCCTCAACTTTCAAGCTTGGTGACCAAATGGATCATGACTTCTGCTAGCCAGGAACGGTCACAGAAGCAGAAAGAGTCTGGCTTTGCTGGTACCTGCACAGCTGCTGGAACAAAGGGAAACACTAACCGGGATGAGAATAAAATATAAGTACCCTAGACTTGTTAAGTGCTTTGGGAGTAATTGGGAGTAGAGCCAAGGAAGTAGCATTGGGCTACTTCCCATGGTCTTCAGGGAGGCTGATGTCATCAGAATACTGCACTGCCTCTTACACATAGCAAAATTTTACTCCATGCCATTAGAAGGGAGAATTTGTTAGGGACCACGTCAGGTTTTACTATTTATTACCTCCCCTTGCCATATATGCTTTTAATTGTCATTTTTAGGAGCACAGAGGCCTTTATACATAGGCATCCTATCCATAAAAATGCAACAATAATATCAGCAGGAGGTTTCATTGAAACCTTGAATCTCTTTCCTATTTTTTGTTTTTTTTGTGACTAAGAGCTTTAACAGTGCATGCTTACAGCTGCTTTTAACTATGCTTTTATTTTAAAAGCTAAATTGTGAGCTTTAAAAATTCACAGTTAAACTTTTTAAAATCAACAATAAATGTATGTAAAGTTTCTATATGACAAGTTTATTTCAGGAGAGAATGATTTTATAAAGAACAGCAATTCTTAAATTCCCCCATCTATTTCATTATTTTTCTGTTCATCAACTGAATTTATCCCCTTTTTAAGAGAAATGTCTCAAGTTATTTCCTTACTCTTCTTCCATTTTAATTACATTTCCTTCCTCAGTATTGTCATCCTTCTGTCTTAGGAAATGCTCATACATTTGCATTGTATTTTGTAAAACTACTACACATTTATACATTTTGTGTAAGATTCTGACAAAATTGGCAATATAAGAAATAAAAAAGAGAATGTGAATATTTAGGACAGTATTTAATTTCTGTGATTTGGTGTAAATAACATGTAACAGGGTTTGGATGTAGAAAGTGTAGTAAACTAAGATTGAACAGCAATCTATACATGACAGGTGCACAGGACATCTACTGACCACATTTTTTCAACCTGTTGACTTCAGTCTGCATAAATCAGCAAAGGACCAACCCCTCAGATAGAGGGATTTAAACAATGAACAACTCCAAAGAGCTAAACAAACTGTTTTGAAAGATTTCTACCCATAATGTAGCAATTTTAAAAATTAATTGCTACCTTAACCATTAATTTGTCAAAAATTATAAACTTATAAAGATAACCCTGAATTAAAATAAAAAAGATACAAATGACTTATGATGGAAGTTAACATAATCATAAGAGGCACAGGCAAATGCAGTTACTGACAAAGCAGTTGGGTTCATGTTATGCTCACAGCTATCGCCATAACACAGCAGAATAAAAGACACAGATGAAAAAGTCCCTTTTTTTCTACCTGCCCATAGTGTACATTCTTCTCAACAATGCATTTTTACAGTGTTTGCCCATTTGAGTTTGAAATGACCCATTTAATGAGGCTTCTACAATTTCTCTTCTGAGATTTGTACAGTCAAATTCCAGCCTATAGACCTTAGGAATCTTCTTCTGCCATTAAGCATGAAATTTCCTGTCTGAGTTTGATCCTGTAACTGCTAAGTAATCCGGTATCAGACCAAGTAATACCCCGATCTCAGCTGGCATGAGCAATTCTCCATATTCCCGCCTTTCTGCTACACGACCCCTTTCACTCCATTATTTCCTGTCAAGCTCTTGAAATCTTGTTCATAAATCAGTCTTCTCTGTCCTCTCATCACTAGGATGCTCTTCTCCGAACTCTCTCAAATCTTTCTGGTAAGCCAGCACATAGAATAACACACCATGCTCATGAGGAAGCTCAACCAAAACATGAGAGAAAGAGGGTCTATTTGCGACTGTTCATACCCCATGGCAAATTGGCCAGTACTTGACAAGAATTCAGATGATCATAAGCAGGTAGTCTTTGAATTACTAGGATACTGACATCTTTTGATGTAGAAGTAAATAAATGAAGGTATAGGATCAAGTCTAGAGAATATCATTGTCATGGGGGAAAAAAAAAAAAAAAGTTATTAATAGCTAAACTAACGAGTAATCTTTACTGCCAGAAGGATAACTTACTCATGCTTCAGAAAGCCATTACATAGAACATACACATCATATTTATTTCTACTTATTTTACATTTAAGAACATCCCCTGTAGGAAAACACAAAAGAAAATGAGGAAAATAGTGAAGCAAACAACCAAACAGACCTTCTGAAAGTTTGCAGTAATAAAAGAGGAAAGGGTACTTAATCATTAAAGAATGTATTTTAGCTGTGACTTTTTTTTCTCCTGGTTTATTATTGAAATAAAACATGATCACTGAAGACATTTTTAAATGTTTGGAATACAGAACAGACTCACTAAACTGAAGTATCTACTATGTGTATTTTGCTCTTGTTTTATAAATACAAAACTGTACAAAATTAAAAGTGTGACAACATGTTCTACTTCCGCTTTGTCAAAAAAATAGCAAAACTCATTACTAAAATCCTCCCTTGTTAATGAAATAAATTGCATTAAGAATGTGGTAACATAACATTAGTGGGTTGTTTTGTTTTTTTTTTTAATTGAAACAGAAAGTAAATGCTGGCTTATCTCTTTGCTCTCAGCTTCATCTTTCTATCACAAATCCTTTGCCTTGCTCCCACCCTAAAAGGTGCTCTGAGATTTGCAAAGCACATTCTCTTTACTACAAACTGTGATTATGACAAGGCTCCAACCATCTGCCAGCCTTCAATTTATCCACCGAAGAACTATCTCAGAGAACAGGTAAACCTTCAAACCTAAAAGCTGAAAAGGGACTGACAGTGAAGTAGGTAAAACATACATACTGAAAAGTGTCACATATAGTATTCATGAAGCTTCAGTGTATATTAGAATTTCCATTTTGGAAACAGGTTATGCTGTTACATTTAAAATAAATGTTCTCGGTTATTTTCAGGGTTTAGCTTATAAAGAAATAATTCCATTTGGATTATTTCCCAGAACGCATTCTTCAAAACTTCACTCTGTTCCTGACATAAATTGAAAACAATAATATAGATATACTGTACACAGGCTTCAAAATGGTGTTAAAGAGGCACATTATCAATATGTTTAAAACATTTAGAAAGCTCAGCTTTGCATCTTTCTAAGTGAATGACTAGATACTTAGACTGAGTAATATCTGTTCCAATAAACTCCATTTCACCGTGTGTGAAATGTTTTGAATAATAGTTAATTTATGCTGAGGTAATGACAGCATAATATAACTTAAATCTGTGCTAATAGGAAAAAAGAAGCCCCTTCCAGCTATTTCTGTTACAATCAGCTGCCGTAATTTTCACCCCATCTCTCTCTCTCTGTCTCTCTGACATAAAAAACTACTTTAAGTGTATGTTAAAATGCTTGTTGCTAATTTTAAAAATCAATAAATGGTACCTGTCATCCATATGGAGAAAAACAAAATAACCAGACAATAAAGAAGAAATTTTCATGTATGAGACCTATATTTTATATATTTCTGCAATAAAAGAGAGCAATTGCAGTTAATGATCTGCTTTTTATATTGACAAAACATTAAACTCAGTTTGGGTAAGACTCCAGGATGTTCTGACAAAAATGCACATGAAATTTTTAACGTAGATGAGAACTAGCCAAACAATTTATTCCAAATAGTACTCAAAGTAGATTGAGACATTTTCTGGGCTACAAGTTACTTAGAAACTCACCCTAATAGTCCCTTGATGAAGGAATTATCTGAAATATTTATCAGTTAGGTTGTTTGAAGTCTCATCGGCTAAATAAGTTATCAGTAGTTTTTCAGTTTGAATGCTTGGTGTATGGTTGGTGATATATGTTGAGTGGCAGTGCTTGTTCTGTCTGGATGCTGAGCTTTTGAATCACAAGTACAATGAATAATAAACAAATCCCAAACCCACCTGTATGCTACAATTTGTTTTACTTCCAGGAACGGTGTATTTTCTTGACTATGAAAAGATTCTGAATTCCTATGAACACGTAACAGCATGATCCAGGGATGGTCATGAACTCAGCACAGATTCACTAGAACGCTGCCTACCTGATCATCTCTAATTCAATCTTTAACTGGAAATATCATGGTCAATCATTAATCTAACTGTAGATAACTCTTTTACACAATGCTAGAAGGATGTTTTTAATTTGCAATGCTATGGATCAGATTATAATTTCTGACTCCTTGTCATAAATGGCTTGTGTTACTTAGGGTAGGTGCTCCCAAAAAGTCATTTCACAGTAAAAGTGGATGCATAGTTAAAATGTTTCAGTTATTCTGCAGTAAATGCCTTCTGAAAGTCCTTTCCCTCGAATGACACACAAGTAAAAGAGCATACATTAATTTCAAACTAAAACATTATACATTGGGCAATTACTGTGTGGTAAATGACCTCATGCAATTTACACTAATTCCTTATTGAATATTCTGATTTAAGGTGACTCCTTCTGTATTCAATGTCTTCTGCAGGAATCTTTACCCGCAGAAATAAATATCATACCCTCAAAAAATTCCTGTGTTTTTCTCCCTGATCTACAGAAAGCTATCGTAACAAAGTGACAGCAAGTAAAAACTCTTCCTTTCCCATTTATAGAAGAGGATACTGAGCTCTGCAATTCACTGGAAAGACATAAAAATTATTACATCCATAGATGCTCCCTGAGTGAAACATAAAAATGCATTTAGTTTTCTGTTGGTACTCTCTTAATGAATACAGAACAGACTCCCAGGCCAAAAATACTATAAAATAATCAAGGTGGTTTTCCCAAACAAATATAAATTCAGAAAAAAGCCCCGTTTTGTATGTCTGGGATAAACAGTATTCGTGAGTGAAGGAGATGTAGACACATCGACAAAAATCAACAGGATGCAAGTACACATTTCTTAGAGATATAGCATTTCTTAGCATATAAGAAAGTAATTTCTGTTTTGATGATGGATTTTACTTGAATAATTGTTCTTGCTATACAGATTCCTTCAATTAACTTTGAAAAAAGTGGCTACTGATACTACTTGCAACTTTCTACTTATTTCACCACTATCCACATTCATGACTAAGCAGGAGTGCCCCTAGAAAGGAAGCAAAGACCATGCCTTGTATGGAGGCAATTAAGCACAACTGAACATGTAAGTGGTCAGTGCTGTGGGTACAATTCAATCAAGCAGATCCGTAGGGGTGGTTTTGATATTCCTGTCACATCAAAGAAACAGCGCCCAGAAGAAAAAGATCTAACAAGTTACGAATGAAATCTGAATAAATAAGAATAACTCCGAGGAAAAGCAAGAACAGGCACATGGTTGCAAGGGCTGGTGTTACCTTGAAAGCATTATATAGTGCTATTAGAATAGCGTGTTAATTTTTTCCTCATAAATTTGCCAGGTTCAGCCACCAGGGAAAGGCGAACATTCCAGCTCCCTTTGTTAGAGATATATCTATCTTGCTGAGTCTTGACAGCCCTATCATGTCAGCCCTCTGTAGTAGCAAAGAGTGTTTCAGCAAGAAGGGGGGAAAAAAGGAAAGGAAAAAAAAAAAAAAAAAAAGTGAAAACTGATGTGATCTACTCTGCTTCCTGTGGGCATATTTCACTATAGCAGATCCAGAGGGATGCTTTGTTATTCCTGTCAGATCAAAGAAAGAGATAACAGAAGAAAATATAAGAGGAAAAATAAAACCCAGAAATGAGGGTAACTGAAAAGCACTGCAAGTCTACCGCATCATTACGACTTTTCAGATTATTTAAATACACTAAATATCGAGTCACCACCAAAGAAATAAATATTGCATAGGCCATATGCTCTGTTAGCTGCCAGCAAAACTGTCCTACTAGGATTAGTTTATGGGCACAGCAGCTGCCTGTCAAACACTAGCAATTTTAATCATTTTTCAATTTGCTGTGTGAGTTGCAAGTATGCTCAGGTATTTTGACAGGTGACTGCTCAGAACAAATATCTGAGCCCAGTAGCTTCACACCAACCTTGCTTTCCTACACACTTGCAATTCCTGTCAGATTGGGGGAATACGAGTGTTTGGCAAAGATGCAGAAGTTGCAGGAAAGTCACTACACTGCTAAGCTGTATTTGCAACTCATACAGAAGATGAGGGTGGCACAAAGTTAGCCGAAAGTCTAGTGCAAACGTAATATAACGTTTCACTTGCTTTTACAGAACATTTCTAATCACAAATGGAAAGGAAAGGAAAGGAAAGGAAA
>JMFS01039056.1:0-17126 GCA_000699545.1 Podiceps cristatus | reverse complement strand
AAAAAAAAAAAAAGTGGTACTTACTGAATCCTCCAATTAGAGATAAGAGACAAAGCTACCAACTCAAAGGCAGGTCATTGTATTTCTGCATATAGGCAATTTAGACAGGAAACAGGACTGGACTGGGAAGAACCTGGAAAGGAAGAAAAGCCTAGAAACAGGGGAGACCTATTTCCATATATGCCTAGGGATCGGCCAGTGACCCCTAAGCCTACATGCAACACGCAGGCAGCTACATGACATGAAACCCACACCTTCCTGCCAATCTTCCCCGACAAGCAGTGATCTCCCCAGTGAGAAGTTAAGACAGAATGGATACAGCTCTGCAAAACTGGGTACTGCAGCCCAATCTTATACCCAGAAAGATTACCAAACAAATCTAAAATACAGCCAGAGGAGGAAGTGATAACTACCGTTGGTTAAACCTGAAGATGAAATATGAACAAAACCCACAAAAAAGGAAAATATCTGAGCAGTTTATTTAAATTAGCTCATGTAGGTTTTTTACCACAGCCTCCATAAAGTATAACTTCTCAGTATCCTCTGGATCCAGTTTCCAGTCAGTCAACATGAGGTTCCTTGCAAGCTTCCCCAATGGTCATGTTTAAATAGTGTCCAGCTAATTCTAGTCAAAGGGAGCTCAGACTGCCTAGTCAAGTTGCAGTACCTACTGTCAGTGTTTGAATACATTACTGTGCTTTCAAATGTCTCATTGGTAGCAAACAGATTGATTGCTATTAGTGGAGCAGACTTTGTATTTGCAGCTTATGATCAAGCTACAACATTCAGACTTTTCTTCCAGGTTGCCACATAAAAGTGTGCATTGCTGGAGGAGTTGGCACAGAAGGCTTATTAAAAGACTTTTTTTTTTTTTGTTCCTGTAAGAGTCCAGACATCAGCTCCTTGTGTTCATGCATTAACTACACAACTCACCTAAGTTCTTGGAATACTGAAACTGCATTAAAATTCAGAAGATCCTGAGAGCCTGCTGTTCTGAAATACTGCAGAAAGAGGCAGACTGTTTTTGAAATAACTGAAACCTGTCAGTTTTAAGGCTTTGCATACATGTAAGCAGGACATTGTATTAATAATTCCCCTACATTTCAACAACTATTTTAAAATTAGTCTTATAAAAGATTACCTAATTTACATTTCCATGTGCTTGCATGGACTATAAAACCTTCCTCAGGAAGCACTGGAAGTTTAAAAATCTAGTGCTATAAACCCTTTATCTTTCAGAGTCTCTCAAAGAATACCTGAAGATATTTTTCAGCCTTAGAAATATAGCTCAGTAACTACTAGCTAAAATAACATTACTTTACAAAGACAACATGAATGACAAAAAATTTTATGAACTGTGTTTATATAAACATATTGGCTTGTAAACAAGTTGACATTTACATTAAATATTGAACAAAACCTTCAAACTAGACAATTTGCATTAAAGAGAAAAATAAGTTAAAAATTAATCACATAGTAATTACTCCATTGGTTATTACTAAATCAGGCACCTGGCAGTTTGAGAACTGAACTGTACACTAAGACACAGCAACAATGCTGAATATTGTCCTTTACACTAATGATTTCCTTTGATAGAGCAAAAGCCACCTCACAGTTACCTGAGGATTCCCATGGTAACTCAGTGGGGATAACAGCATGAAAATTACTTACTCTTCACAGACTGGGAACTCACCGCTTCAGTAGATGGTTTTTGGCATACTTTAAGGACAGTCTCTTCCTAGCTATAGTTTTACATGGGAATCCTAGAAATGCCTGCAAAACTAATGCAAAAGTCAACTCTCATCCTTCTGAAAATGTAAAACCCCATCCAAATCTTTTTATCAATTTTTACAGCAGCTGTTTTGCAGGATTTTAGCTAGTTTTATTTATGAGCTTGAATAAAAGTTCCTACAAGTTAGGCATGTAAGTATTTAAGAAAACCTAAGGTAAGACAAAAGCATAATGAATTATGAAATAGCTACAATAGTGCATCAAATTATACATCAGAATGTTACATATACATTTAATCATAAACCAGTATTTTCTATTATTCAAACCCAGCTTCAATATTTGTTCTGATCTATCAATGATACTCAAAAAGTGTTATTCAGTTTTTTTACCCCTTTAAGTGAGTACACTTATTTCCTCTATTTTTACAGGTGCAAGGATGCTTATTTGGATACCAATTCCACATAGGTATGACTGCCAACATAATTTTAAATTACGTTTTTCCATCTTGAAGGCAAAAGGCTATTAACGGTAATAAACAGACAGTTCATCATCACTCATGTCTGAATCATCTTCATCCACTTCACCTTCAATGACTGATTTCTTGCCTTTGCAGCATGAAACAATTAATCCAATTAAAAAGACCTGCAAATTTAAAGTAGAAGTTACTATTACTTGATTAAGGGGCATACAAGGGCAATATATATAAAACTGAATGGCAGTGTGGTGATGCAAATGATTCAATGACAACTACCGTAAATCATCTAACTTGATTCAGCAATCTCTATAATCAAAGTACTTACTGCAATGAATGCCCAGTTCCCAAAGTAATAGGCAGCACTGAAGAACCAAAATTTATGAAGAAAGAGGTATGTCCGAGTAACAATACACTGATCTAAAAGGAAAGCAAGTAGTACTGATCAACAAAACAAATAACTATCAGCTCATTCCAATTTACAGAATAATAATTCAACAGTTTTGGAGAATATTCAGCTCTGCATAACAAATACACTCCACTGCCCGTGAATGCCGGTCAGTTTTTAAAAATACCTTTTAGAAGCACAAGAACAGGCAATTCCACTGTTTTGTAAGTCAGGGCAGAAGACCAACTTGGCTGAATAAGGAACTCCTCATGGAGCTCAAGAGGAAAAAACCTGCGTGATCTCTGGAAGCTTTGCTGGAAGAGTCCAGAGCCATGGCTCATATGTGTAGGGAGAGGACAAAAAGCCAAAGCTCAGCTGAAACTGGCCAGTGTTGCATCAGACAACAAGAAATGCTTTTAAGTATGTTTACAGCAAGAGAAGGTCTAAAGAAAACATTGGACCTATACTTGAGGATGGTCACCTGACTGATAGAGATGAAGAAAAAAATGGGGGCATTCAATGCTTATTTTGCCTCAGCCTGCAATACTGATAGACCTCAGGCTGCCTAGTCCCCCGAGCTGGAGGACCACAAGTGTGGGAACAGTGACTTTCCATTTGTGGACACTGAAATTGCAAGGGACCAGCTGCAGCAGCTGAAAGTTCATGAGGCCTGATGGGATTCATCCCCAAGTACTAAAGGAACTAGCAGATGTTGTAGCAGGGCCCCTCTCAATCATCTACCAAAGGTCTTGTGAGTCTGGGGAGGTCCCTGCTGACTGGAAGCTAGCCAATGCTATTCCAATTTACAAAATGGATGCAAGGGAAGACCCAGGGAACTACAGACCTGTTAGTCTAACCTCAGTTCCTGGAAAAAATATGGAGTAGATTATACTGGATACACTGAAAGGCATTTAAAGAATGATGCAATCATCAGGCATGGTCAACATGGGAACACAAAGGTCCCTTCCAACTGAAATATTCTATTCTAAATCAAATTTACTCCCTTCTACCAGAACAGTAGAAGAAAAATATCTGTTATTATGGGACAGTGCATGTGAAAACAGGTAACCCCATTAGTTTGGGTACAACTTATACAGATGTATCAGTTACTGCCTGTTCTGACACAGATCTTAATTGCTCACCTCCCATTTTACACAAACTGTAGCCATAAGATACAAAGCAGATTCTGTACTAAAAACCACATTTCAGTACTTAGAAAAAAATGTCCCTCTACCAGGATTGCATAGGTTTTGTAAAAATCAAAGTCAACAACAACATTGAGTTGTGTAAGCAAAACACCCCACCACATACTGGACCTTTTGTGACCCTGATGCAGAGGTCTTACTTGTACCCTGACAGTACTGATAAAATCTTACTCCTCTAACATAAATACAGCCAGATTTAAAAATACTTTAGCATTCTTAATTAAGAAGTGGCAGATTTTAATATAATTAAGAATCAAACTGTCAAGACATTAAGACCACAGAGCGAGCTGACCAATCTTTCCAGTGCAGGGACAAGTGCACTGAGGTCACACTAAGGTATAATGTGATCTCCTGTTTTTCTCAGTTACTACACTTCAAACCCCACATGAAGCTCATTTCAGAGCAGAAACTGGTATCTAAACAATTTGAACACTAAAGAAAGTCAGTAACCCAGAATTTGCCTGTTCATCCCTCGGTTCTGACCCCAGGTTTGGAAATACCCACTAGGTGCAGCTGAAGTACAGACTTCCTATCTCCTAAAGCTGTGAGTGATAGGCTGCTGGTTATATAGTTTAACTTTTAGCAGCCATCTAACAAGCTGACAATCATCAGTTTCTGAAGGTAAATATTTTATTTCAAGATTCAACTTCCACATTAGGTAGCTCTAACACCACCACACTTCACCTGTGCAGGAAAAGTCAGGACTTAAGGACAGGTCTTTTTCAGGAAGGTCAGCTGCTTGACCTTGTCAAGATGATCCCCCCTCCAAACCAAATCCCCAGTGTCTAGAATGACTGTGTCTAAACAGAAACAACTCAATTCCTTCAACAATTCTCCAATGAATTATATTTGATAAAACTAAAAATTTCAAATACTAAGTTAAACACTACTTTATGCAGCAGACTGATATCTGGAATCTATTATACAGTATCAGCAGACAAAAAAAATAGTAAAAATGGGATTTCACAACTCCTAGGCACAAGGGATACAACACAAACAGGCACATTCTGCAAATAATTAAAGTACAAGCCAGCTTAATTAGAGAAAGCATGCTTCTCCACTAACACATACAGAGTGAATGCACAAGGAAGGAATCTGGCTGAACTAATCCTGCCTGGTTTTCTAGACTAGATCTCAGTTGTGCAGATAAAACTGATCCATACCCCCTCCCCCATAACACCAGTCAATAGTACTTACTCTAGTACTACCCAAGAGAGAAAAACCCTGTAGAACAGCACACCACTCAACATCCCATTATTTGCTAGCATGACTTACTCATAGAAAGGTGAAGTTTCTGACAAAGTAAGAAATGCCAGTAAAGCAAAGATGCTTCATAATTGCAGATAGTATTGTCAACACCATCTGCAGCCCTCCAGCTGGTTACTTGAATTAAAAAACAGCTAAGATTTTCAGATGTCTCTCTACAGTAATTGGATTAAATAGATGATGGTAAATATTTTAGAACAGTTTGACCTTGACAAAATATGTCTATGTAATGTGTCACAAGTTCAGCTAGCTATATTTTAGTTATTCCTTCTGAATTGATATTACTAAATAGGATGACATATGACATTTTTAATCAACTTCCTCTAAATTATGTCATATGGAAAAATAAGCTATAATGAATAACCTGAATTAAGGTAACTACTTATTATCCAGAATGATTACTCTAAATATTACTGACATATCTTGATCATTTGGAACAAAAGTATACATGGAAAGCTACCAAGCCTCCACTTTGAGAATACAGCATGTTACATAGTGTTGACCAAGCAACAAAGCCAAACAGCCAGGAATCAAGACAATTTTTTTTTTTTTTTTTAATCAAAGGATGACAAGTGCTAATAGTCACAACTACCTGAAGAGTCAACTATATTGTACTTCAAGTCCACTGATGAAGTTTTCTATTCTGGTGAATCAGAAAGCCCTTAGGCTCAATGTACTATTTTCAAACAAAGGCTTCTTCTGAGAAGCGAATTATCTAGTTTAAGGTGAATTACAAGGATAAACAAATCTTGATAAACAAAGACTAAAAAGTCATTTCATGCACTGAAAGCTCAAATTATGAGAACATTTTTTTTTACAGATAGTGCAGTGTGTCTTTTCTGCATCTCAAAATACAGTGACATTTCACAAAAGCAAATAGTTTCTTAGGGAAGAGTTATAAGTTGTTGTGAACAACAGTTTAAACACACTGGCATTCTTTGGGAATCAATACTGAGCTGCATGCTTGTTTCACCTCTTCATTAATCTACTGGACAACAAAACAGATTATATCCTCTGCAAGTCTGTAGATCAAGCTGGGGAAAAGCAGAGAGCAGAGGCTCAACACACTATATGGTCAGATTCAGAGGGAGTCTATTTTTCCAGCCCCTTGAAATAGTCCTGAAAGCTTAACAGCAACAGAAGTCCTGCGCCTGGAACTAAGTGACTCTGCAACAACGCAGGCTGAGGGTTGACCAGATACAATGCAACTTTGCAGTGACCTCATGTTCCAATAGACAAACAGAACATGTAGTTACTAGCGTTCATTTGCAACTCAAAAATGTAACTGAATACCAGACTTCACTACCAGAAGTACAACTAACAGGTCCAGGGAAGTGATTGCTTCCTTCTCTGACTGGAACTGCACCTGCAACAGTGCTATTCTGGGCTCCTCGGTAAGAGAAGCACCGACATACTGGAGCAAGTCCAGCAAAGGACCACTGCAACAGCTAGAGCACGTAGCAGACGATGAAGATGTGTTTGTTCAGCTTCGAGTAAAGGTGCTTGCAGGTATCTTACTGCAACCTCTGCTACCTAGCAGAAGCCTACAAAACACAGGGTGAAATTGTTCTTAGACCTGCACAAAAAGGACAACAGATGACAGTTACAGCAAGAAATATTCCTATTAGATAATAGGAGAAGTTTCACCATCAGCATAGTTAAACATTGAAGCAGGCTGCCTAAGTTGGTTTCAAAAATCTACATCTGAGAAGACATTCCATTCACAACTGGATGGACCTCAAGAACCTGCTTTCCTTGACCCTACTGGGGTCAAGACTGCTTCTTGAGGTCCTGTGTGCTCAAAATCATTACAATTCACATTACATGAATGTAGATATAGATATACCACAGATCTAACACTAACCATGGTATTTTGGATGGAAACCTAAACCAAGAATGTCATCCACAGACAGGTGAAGTTTACGTGCCCAGTTCCAAGCAGAACCTACTTTCACTAAATACACACAAAACTTCTTCCAAAGGAAAACCTGCAGCTTCACTGTGCTAGAAAGTATAAGCATTGCATATTGCAGATCCTAAAAGCATTGAAGGCATGGCTTCAAGTATCCAAGAACATTCGGTGTTTCATATTACCCTGCTGCCAATCATTCAAAAGCTGTGTTGCAAAAAGCAGTGGCTGCTTGCAGTCCAACTTGCAACATGAGATACAAGAAAGGGTGGGATGTGTTTATAAACTTAAATTACATGTCAAGCTCCAACAGATTTGAGATGTCACCCAGGAAAACACAATTAAGAAAAACACCTGCATTTCTTCCTTAAAAGGCATTACTTATGGGCCTGCATCCGGCCTGTGCCCTACTCACAGCTTAAATCATCTGACTTGTATAGGAACATTCATATAGGACAATGGTTAATGCACATCTCTAGTATCTCAGACACAGCAGCACTTCAACAGCTGTGACATCTTAAACACATTCTTTCTAGGCTTTTTTTTTTTGAATTTCCAGATATTATTTCTCATTGTGCTACTGAGATACAATAAAAACACCCTGTTTTAATATTTACCGCCACCCCTGTATGCTTCACTTGGGTGATGTGATTTAAGACAAGCAGCATCTTATATCACAGAATGAACAACATTTCTACAGGCCAAGTTAGTTCTACATTACAATAAAACAAGTCAACTGCTTCTAAACTGTTTTTAAAGATGCTCATATTTTCTTA
This sequence comes from Podiceps cristatus, assembly GCA_000699545.1. Lineage (NCBI taxonomy): Eukaryota > Metazoa > Chordata > Aves > Podicipediformes > Podicipedidae > Podiceps > Podiceps cristatus. The sequence continues at coordinate 9,379 of JMFS01039056.1, read as the reverse complement.
CTATGGCTTTCCTGCAACAAACCTAAAATGCATTTTGACAAATAGAGTAAACTACTAAAGCAAGAACAGTTGGCTTTGGATGCTGAAACTTTTAGAGCACAGCTGGATAGATGACTCCTAAACACCCTCCTAGATGTTATCTCGCACCTACTTGTAGCATCAATGTTTCTCTGCCACAGAGTATCAGTATTTTAAACAAAGTGAGAAAAACACTAGGATTCCTATGAACTGAGCAGGTACAGGGCAAAGTTTTCAGGCTTGAAAACAGCCTCAGAGAAACATGCTTTTACTTACGAGAAAGTAAGCAACAGCAGAAGATGAAGCAGTCTTTGGATTATTCTACTTAAAAGTTCTATGATAGCATATGTTTTACTGGATGGTAGAATGGTTCCTGGATAGCTATGCCCCTCACTAAGGTAAACTAAGAGCTCTGACAAAGCCTTGTTACTTTTATAATGGCAAAATTATAAAAGGTGGTCGAAGGTCATATGGCCAAGAGCAATGCCCGCAGCATGGGCAAACAGGAGAAGCTGGTAGCTACTGTACTGCTGTAAAGCTATGACCTGGCTACCAGTGAAACTTGGTGGGACGAATCCCATGACTGGAGTGTGGCTATCCATGGCTACAGGCTGCTCAGAAGGGACAGGTGAGAAAGAAGGGGTGGAGGCGTTGCCCTCTACATAAAGATATGGATAGAGTGTGAAGAGCTGTCTCTGAAAACCAGCCACGAGCAGGCTGAAAGCTTATGGGTAAAAAGCAGAGACTGAGGCAACAAAGGGAACCTTGTGGTTGGCGTCTGCTACAGGCTGCCCAACCAAGGGGGGCCTATTGACGAAGCCTTCTTGCTCCAGCTGCAGGAGGCATCGCGCTCCCAGGCTCTCATCCTGCTGGGGGACTTCAACCAATTTCTCACCCACTGAACAGTCCACCCATCAAATCCATCTCTCTGCAATTTAGAGAGAAGGATGTTGTAGGGGGCTGTGTCAAAGGCCTTGGAGAAGTCCAGACAGATGACATCCGTAACTCAACTTCTCCACTGATTTATTTGGTTCATCACAGAAGGCCACTACATTGGTGAGGCAGGACTTGCCCTTGGTGAAGCCGTGCTGGCTGTCTCGAATTACCTCCCTGGCCTCCATGTGCCTTAGCAGAGCTTCTAGGAGGATCTGTTCCATGATCTTCCCAGGCCCAGAAGTTCACAGGCTGACTGATCACTAGTTCCCAGTGTCTTCCTTTCTACTCTTTTGCTCCGTCCCCGCAAACATTAAAGGCCAGGTTGCATGTTGCTCTGAGCAGCCTGATGTAGTTGCAGATGGCCCTGCTCATGGCAGGGGGGGTGGACTAGATGGCCTTTAGTGATCCCTTCCAGCCCAGATTACTCTATGATTCTAGCATTATGTATATTGCATTTCTCAAACTGAAAAATAAAAGGATTTTCTTAATTGGATATCTCATCTTGGACAAGAAAGGTGCATTGCAACTCAGACCACTTATGAAAGCAGGGGTTGGAGTAGATGACCTTTAAAGGTCCCTTCCAACCCAAATGATGCTACAATTCATTACAGAAATGTGTAAGACCCATGGATCAGCTATATGTGGCTACAGAGCACACAGAATAAGTCCTATGATTTAATTCTGTCTTGCAATTAAACATTTGACTAGGTAAATCATTCGAAGAGTTATAGTCAATTTATAGTAATCCAATCAACCAAAAAAGTTAAGTAACTTTGCCCGTACAAAGAAACTTCAGAAGGAAGTTAATGGCCCAAAGAAAAAACCCGTAACACTTAACTAGGTAAGAAACCAAGTGACATCTAATGGTGTAAGACCCATACAGCCATATTCCATATTCATCACTACATAATGTCCAATTAATTTCTCTCAAGAAGCAGTGACACTTCTACTTCTAGCATAAATACCCACTGAGTGATCAGAATCTCTTTTGACCATCGGAGGGAAGGAGTGCTACAGTCCTGTAAGCTATTCTGACACTCATCTACTGGTTTTCCCATTTAATAAAAAAATATAACAAAATAGTGGAAATAAGCACCAAGTAATAAAGTCTACAAAGAAATACTCTGCTGATGATTGAAACCTCAAGAGACAGAACATGGATTTGTTTCTGATTCTGGCTGTGGTCACAAACTGAAGTGATCAGAAGAACAAGACAAAATGTCTTCAGATACTGCCAGATATATTAAGTTTTACAAGTTTCCCCTTTGGTTTTGTACCTATCATCTTGCAACTTAACATTTTCATCCATGTTTCTTTAAGTGTTAAGGTCACTCCAGGACTTCCAACTTCCATAGAAGCTTATGTTTAAGATTGTATTTCATGTATCACTTTCACAGGTTTCTCTGGAAACAGATTCATAGAGTGGCAGTAACAGCTGCCCTCAGCCACAAATGTAATATTTCTTTTTCTTTCTTTTTTTTTTCTTGTTGGCTAAACAGGGGAAAAAAATTGACTAGGCTCTTAGTTGCCTATTACTCAGTTTCTACAAAAGTGTTTTTTCACATATTCTATTTGAGCACATTGCCACTTGTTCTACATTCTTCTCTGCTGTGGTATGTATACACACACACAAAATACTAGTCTCATTCAGCTGTTGAGCCTGTCTCTGCACTTCACAATCCAGCCTCTGCTGCTGCTTCTCTGGTTTCACTAGGTGAAAAACTCAATCTGCTATACAAAGCTTTTACAGTTTTTAATTTGTGGCATCCCATACCAGTTACCCCTTTCCATCAGCTAACCTTTTTCCAGAAATGGCTTAAACCTTAAGTTGTTGCTCTTTCAGCTTTCACAATAATACAAGTATTACAGACCTTCACTACCACTTGCCTCAGGGTTAACTTTGCAACAAATTTATACCTTCAATCCCTTATCAGATTGAAAAACATGTTGGAAAACGTACTACTGAATTGGTTCATTCACATACAGCAAGAATCTGAAAACATTTCTCAACTGGTTGTATTTAACTACAGTAGCTCCCCATTTAAAGAGATGTGAATCACTAAGCTTCCAACATTCCAAGCCAACAGTACTACAGTAGTAGGAGTATCATATAACTCAGATGTTAAACAATAGTTTGCAGCTATCTACAATCTTTTTAAATATAGGTCTAACATGTAAGCATGAAAAGCTGCCTGCTTTATCCCAAGTTTTTTTTTTGTTTGCTTATTATGGGTTTTTTGTTTGTTTGGGGTTTTTTTTGGGGGGGGTTGGGGTGGGTGGGTGGTTTTTTTGTTTGTTTTGGGGTTTTTTTCCCCCCCTTAGATGGAAGTGGTAGTGAGAAGCACCTAAAAGACCTTTAGAAACCAGAAGTCTAGTTGGATAAAATCTGGTCTAAAACCCTACCTTAGTCAACAAGAGTTGCTCAGTAGGTTTGGAAACAAATCCTGTCAAAGGAAAAGATTTAGCAGGCTAAGGAAGAGCAAGGAATTTGGAAATCAGGGACTAATGAGGTACCTGGAAAAACTATTTGGGACAAGCTATCATTTAGGAGGAAAACTCTGCTTTTTCAGTGACTCAAGCTACAGGTAATTTGCATCCAATACCTCATATTGCATATCTGCAAATCAAATCCAACCTGATATAGATCTAGACAGCCAATGATGCAATCAATGGGAATCAGTCTGCTTTTATATCAACTGGTCAGACCTGATTTTGTAACAGAAGTTACAAGTCTGGCTAACCAATAGCTATCTGCAATTACTTTGCAGTACATTAACTATTGCAGTCATACAACTTCTTGGTGACAATTACACACTATGTTTACATTAAATGGCTCAAGAGTCTGCAAGTGCCATCAGTGCTAGCAGGACTTCATAGCATAAGGAGGCTTCCAGTAAGGTCCTCCAAGATTTTGTGCTGAAAGGAGAAAAGTCACTAGTCAATGCTTCTGAATGCTAAATAATAAGAACAAAGTCCTATTGAGCAATATGGGTCACAATCATTTTTTCCAACAGTCAAATTTAAACAAAGTCGCATGCATGAACAAGAAATGCAGGATTTAGTTACAGAAAGAGGGTACTAGACCTTAGATGTGCTTCAAAGCAAGTACAAACAAGCTTTGGCTAAACAGAGGCAAGAGTTCTCACCGCTTCCCTCTATACATTCAAAGAGCCTATCAGTCCTCTTTTTGCCATTTTAGATTTGGAGTTCATTCTAGCACAGCTATGGCATTACAATGGAAAGCCATAAGGTTTCTATTTTAGTTTGGCTACACAGAATCTGAGAGGGTGCCAGATTTGCATGTACTAACAGACTAGAGAAAACACATTTAATGAGATTCAAAGAGCTAAACTTGATAACTTTTTTTTTAAGTTTAAAGAAAGATTTGATTTTAATGTGTATTAAATACCTTCAAGGGAAAAAAATACTAATGCTATAAGGCCATATATGTAGTGAAAAAGTACAGCATTAACCAGTGACTAAAATCTGAAGCTACGTTCATTCCAGAGGTAATATCCTTTTTTCTACAGGGAAGCAATAAACCATTGGATCAGCCTGCAGAGGGAAGAAGTGTTCTCTGTATTTCATTTGAAACTAGATACCCTTTGAAACACCATGTACAATTTAGGTCAATTACAAACACTGGCCAGGTGCATTTGGATAAGCCATATAATTGCTGTTGCTTGCCTGTCCACCACTGACTTAAATTTCAACTTCTGCAAAGGGCATTTTCTGAGTCTCCCTTGAATATCTTATTTTTTAAGTAACTAAAGGAAGACAATTCTTACTTTAAAGACATAGCTATTGATAAACTTCAAAGGCAATAACCTAGGGATGAACATGGATGCATAATTCCAGAAAGGAAGCAGTGAATGGACAGCATAACCTATCATTTTCATTATAATCAAAACACCTTCCCTTAACTACCTGCCACATTTTTCAGTATCAGCTTAGTACAAGCATCAGCTTGCATTAGTTCAGATTTCTTGAAACTATGTTACACCACTTCACCTTCAATGTTAACCTCACTTTTGTCATGTCCTTTCAGCTTGCTTCATATTGTCTTTAGCTGACCGCTTAAGGATGCCTGTCCTGTGTGAGAAGGATTCATTGGTTTTCCCCATCCTGAGATCATGCTACATGGAAAAGAATGTGGAGGGTGGGGAAAAGGAAGGTATTTTAACAGATTGATCTTGACCCCTTAATATGGAGTACCTCAGATTCTGTCCTTAGAAGTATTTGTAGCCAGCTAACACTCAAAAGAAGCATTTGACAAAGTAGGGCAACTTTCAGTGCTGGAATACCTTACTTATTATCTGGAGAACAAAACCAGCTATGACTATCATTAAAGAGTCAAACTTAATTGAAAGAATCTGGCATTGGGTCTTTTACAAATGTGGATGTGAATTAGTGATTTTCTTATTAATGGTACTCAAAACAAAGTCTTCCTTCTGATTCTTTCCCATCTTCTGCTTCCTTCAGACACAATTTATGATACAATTGACTGTAATCCAGTCACGTCTCTTACATTCCAGATAGGATTTGCCCAGTCCAATGCCATTCATCCAACCTAGCTGCAGGTCATGTCCTAGGCAGTGAAAAAGACCATCTTCATGAATTGATCCTTTCTAATTCTATTGGGCAAGCCATATTTGAAGACAGACAGGAAACATCTGTATAGAGCTTCACTAGCTGTAGTTACAGGCTAAGTTTTCTGCACTGCTGCTCTTGAGCATGTTACGTAGTGAACTCATCAGCTGTCTGTAGCACGATAAAAAAGGTGATTTGATTACACCAGCAGAAGCAGCTCCTAATATTGCATTGAAAATATTTGAAATACAGGTTGTAATTAATGTTTCTCAGTGATGAAAAGATTTGACAGCATGCTATTTATAGGGGCCAAATACAACGCTTTCTTTTGGTAAGAGAATTGCCTTTATTAAAAGGCCCATTTTGTAGACAGTGTTGGTAGGCTACTTACTGAAAGGGGTACTTATACTAGATTTGTTACTTTCTTTAAGAATGGGTGCATATCCCTCAACGCTTTGTAAGGAGCTTCAAATCTTATTCCAATGTACTGATAATATCAGAGCATCTCGCTTTACTGCTGGGTTTAAATCCAACAGGCAATAGAACTAGGATGTTGATCCAAGAAGAGAATATGCAATTGCTTTACTGATAAACTCCATTTAACATTCCAGAGTACTTAGTAAATGCAGCCTCTTCTCTCTCCAGTTACAATCTCTTGGAGGGAGATGATGGGTAGTTCAGAGCAGCTCATATCTGTCCACAGTGGCTGGATCTAAACAGGGCTGTCTGGAGTCAAACATGCACCACTGTGCTTATTTATATTAATTTCTCATGATTATAGAGGACTTCAGTAGTGTTAGGTATAGGCAGAGATTCAGGGTAAAGTACTAGCAAGATCATTCAGTAAAGTAACAGGAAAATTATAAAGTCCCTGCTAAAATCCTCGTTTAGGCTTTTTGTGAAGCATTTAAGCTTTACATATTAATTCATTTAAAACAACCATTTGGAAATAGCAATTCATGGTCATAAGATAGTTAATACAAAATTACTAATATTGAATGTTCTAAGCAACTTGCTTGTGCTTTCACTTTGCATGCCTCCTGGATTTCTCTGAAGGAGAAACAAAGAATATGCTCCTGTTTTGGCATTCACATTTGGGGTTCCTTTCCCACTTGAGTAACATCTACATCTAGTCTCTATTCGGGCTAAGATAAAGCCTGATGTCTTGCACTTGTCGACTTCCAGCTGACAAGAGCATCTTACCAGGCAGCACAGATCTAATTAGCACAGTAAATCCTGCTCAGTTCAAAGCCGTAGAAATGGAGATAAACTTTTTTCTTTCCCACTTTACATGCAGTCAGAGTCACTGCAGGGCTATGCAAAAGGCCCAGCAGATAGACTGCACCCAGCATTTAGCAGGCCTCGGGTAAGGCTCATTTCCCCAGTTAAGGAAATGAGAGAATCCAAGTCAAGAGGGATTCATAGAATGTTATGCATTTAAAGTGAATGATGCTTAAAAAACAACTTTCATGGTTTTCTGGACTAGAAAGAGGCAGATAGTGTTTATCAGATCTCATCATTAGGGTTGGGAAAAGTTTTGTATAGAAGCTTGCAGCTGACTCATTGCTCATCTACATTAAATCTCATTAACCTGTTTAGCTAAACCTATACTGAGTTTTAAATGCATTAGTACATCTGCAAGTCTTAACCACAAAACTGAACTGCAGACCCAACAGTTTAGCTGGCATTAGTCCTCGAAAACAAGGATTAAACGAGGTCTTTGCCTAACTATATCAAACACTGAAAACTAATGCTTATTTTGCCTATAACATGTATTAAATTTGCTGCTCCAAAAGACTAATTAAAAAGTTTTCTAAAAAGCTATGTTAACCAGAATACAAGCCTTTTATGCAAGATGTTTAAATGTAACTAAGAAAAGGCGCTCTGCTGAGTTAAAGATGTAGCCTGCTCTACTACTTTGACTTCTGTTTTGTGTAGTTATGCTATCATGGCCTCTGGCACTCAGTATAAAGCAGATTCACCTTCTGCATACCAAAAGTAAACAGAGACAAGCTTTGCTGCAGGAAAGCAGACAGTATAACGCTAAACCTCCATAAATTACATATTTATCCTTAAATACTTGAGTGTTGTTTTATAAGATTATATTTTAACTGCCTTGTGTTTCTTTAGAAAGTGTAATTGTCCTTTTCATCAAGCCAAACGTTGTTTTAAAACATATGTATAGAAAACACTGTCTATTAAAGCCTGAAGATTTAACAGTATTGAAATTTGAGAATATTAGTTGCTACAATATCAGATCATGTCTCTCATGCCATCTCCAAAAGAAAAAAGTGTACTTATAGTAAGCAGAGATAAGTACATCTGAGTATTTGATAAAACAGAGTAGATTGCTATAAGCTTATCTATCAGCACAGCTATTAAAAGGTCACTTTGGTTTATGTTTAAGGAAAAACACCTGTTAGAATTCAGTTTAAATAAAACAAAATAAAGTGCTGAGAAGACAAATCAATATTTGCATTTAGTTCCCCTTCAGTGGTTTACGTAAGATAAAACCTAAGTATCAGAGAGATCAATAAAAGCTACAAGTGCTTGGCCCATCTTCATCTTAAATCGAAGTCAGTGGCATCTATTTTTGCTGTGTCTAGTATCCTTAAAAACAAGAGAAAGTATTTAAAAATCTAGTTCCTACCTTCAAAAGAAGTTTCACTTGTCAACATGTTCTAACTGATCACAGAGCATAAGAGTATATCTACAACAGTTTTCTTTAGCTTTCATTATCAGGTATTAAAAATGGCAAGTATTCCAAAGCAAGCACTACATTTTCACTTTCTAAAATTGACTGGATGAAACAGTGAATAAAGTGTTGTCACTAATGCAACTTTTTCTTTTGTAATGCTCAATTAAAAAAACCTTTTGTTTTATTAATAAAAGACACCAATAGCCTGACTGTATCTGTAGTTAACAGAACTCCACTATAGCCTTTCGATCACATTAAAATTCACATTTAAGAAATATCCATCCATCTTCTACTAACACTAGGCTAACACAGGACAGCACATCAATACCTTCTCCACCTCTTTCCTATTAAGAAAAGAGAACATGACTCAAAGATACTTAGTGCAACAACACGTTAACGGTGGCAAGCCAAAGTCATCATTTACAGAAGCCAACTCCTGTTCAGCAGATCAGAATAATAGTTTTAACCATCAGCTATATTGTTTCCATCAATCAAAGCAAATCGAGGAAAAAAGAAATCATTCAAAGTACAAAAAAAATCTCATCAAGAATAGATGCAATTTAGGAAGTTTATTTCAGTGCAACCCCAGTTCCTACGATTAAGCAACAAAGTCTGAGGAAATCAGACTATTTGAATTTCTCCCAGAAAAGCCAAGACTAACAAGCTTATCAATGCCAATGAGTATATTTTTCTCCCAGCAAATACTAGCCAAGCCAAGAAGCTGTTTACAAGATAAATATCTGTACAACCTACTCAAAGTGCTATCATTTTGAAAGATAAGATTTTGCTCTTCTAAACTCTGCCACAGAAGAGTTTCTATTTTTAAAGCACAAAAAAATGGCAGCTTAAATATGAATTGAACAATTACATTCATCAAAAAATCTAAACACTTAAAACTCTAAGTCTAAAAATAACCATTAAAAAGATGGATGAACAGTTTATTTGAAGTATGGATGATACAGAAGAAAGATCCACACTCCTTGGGAAATATGAACCATCAGGAATAAGGCTAACATCTGCATACTAGATTTGAGGATGAGTTGAAATACAACGGAAACACCTTGCAAAAGAGACCAGAGCCTGACAGAATAAACAGTCCAGTTATCTCTGTGTCATGGTTTAACCCCAAACGGTAAC